>CCAG010013782.1:0-39052 GCA_001077435.1 Glossina morsitans morsitans | reverse complement strand
CCATAATTCTACCTTTCGCAATGGTAGCAATCTTAATCTTTTCGCTAGAGTAGCTCATTGTTACTGAAGTAAGGACGGCATGAGTAAATGTAATATTTGTTTTCCCTAACGACAACTTTATGAAAAATGAAAACATTGATTTTTGCTGTCCGTGTTGTTTGTTTGTTTTGGAAACCATTACAAATCGAATATTGCCGCCAAATCGAATGATAAATAAAATTTTGCAATTTTGTGACACATTCTGTGAATATTCCCAAATCCCTACATATGCAGTTTCGTTTACGTTCATTCGCTGAAGCTTATACACGAATTAATCATATAAAGTATCATAATTGAAGATCATAAATCATTCATTAGTCTCGTTCTATCTCGTGTACATACGCATACCACGCTATATCTGACGGCAGATTAAGCGATGTTACTATGACACTGTTGTTAATTATGTTCGATAAGTAGTTTATATCGTCAATGAGATTTAAATGTCAAAACTGAACGGCAGTTGCATTAAATCAAAAAAAAAAAAAGAAAAAACAAAAAAACAACAAAAATCATTTGTATGTGAATAAAAGAAATGTATGTACGTATGTATGTATATTATAGTATAAATAACAAAAACCATATTATCAATACGAATAATTATAAAATGATATTTTACGTAGGCTAACGGATATCTATTTATTTGCGGTAGGTGTGAATAATTTCTTACTATAACTATACACATAAATATCGCATAAATATATGTCGTTGAAAGTAGCTGACATTGATACACATATAGCAAATTAGTTTATGTTATTTTAATAGGCTTTGTAGCATAAAAATTCTGATGCCAATGCAAATACACGCACACGCATACATAAACATATTCTGATGCCAATGCAAATACACGCACACGCATACATAAACATAACCGATTTCAATTGAGTTCAAATACTAGTGATGTGATGCGTAATATCAAATCTTGGTATAAACGAGCATTAAAGTCAATACAAAATGCGAGGTTTTAATTATTGTTATGTGAAAAACAAAAACAAAAGAAAAAAGAAAAAAGTTTTTAAATAAATAAATAAATAAGTAAAAATAAATAAGCAAAAATGAATAAACCAAACCATATACAGAAAGTATCGCATTTCGCTAACAGCATACAATTCATATAAGCCTCTTGTTGTTTGTTTAAATAAATCATTAAATGGAAATAAACGGTATTTGAAAATGTGCCAACTAATGCAGGGGGCGACGGTCCCTATAGTTATTATTTGTCCTACACCGTCCTGCAGGTATTCATATGACGACTTTTCAAAACAATGACTTCCATGGAAAGTAGTTGAAAACGTGACTCGATCGAAACTATTTTCAATAATGTGTGTCCTTGAGCCAAAACACGTCAGTTTAGCAAATTTCATCAAAATATCGCAACGTTTGCAGCTTGTACGTTGAAAACACAGTAACAAGATAGACGGACAGACGGACATACGAGCTTAAATCGATTCAGAAAGTGATTCTAAACAAAATGTGGGTCTATCCCAAATTCGTCTAGGTATTGCATACACATCCACACAAAGTTCTTATTCTACCGCAAATAGCGTAGGGCTCAGGCAAGAATGGTCGACACTTCTGCTTTCCAATTGCCCATGTACTCTTACCGTTACATACTACTTGCAATATTTTACCTATGTTTGGCAATATTTCATAAGATTTCGAGTGAAATCGTTTCAGTTTCAAGTGATTTCATCAAGTGAGAAGAAGAACAAAGCAAAGAAAATGATAATTGGTAGGATTCCAGTGAAAATTGTGAACAAAAATGTATGGAATTTCTGAAAAATCGGATTTCTAATATGGCATAAGCGATACTTCTCTCTGATAAGTATTTCATAAAACTATTGATTTTGTCTATGCGTTTTTTAAATTTCTTGCCTAAATCTCTTCATTTTCCATCCATCATTCCGTTCGACTAATTGGATTTGATGCCGCTTAGATGTGACAGGGCTTTAGAAATTCGTAGCATTCTAGCACTTTACGCGTATGAATAGTCAGTCGGCTTTGCAGGAGAAATGGATGATTGGATGGTAGATGAACACATGCTTTCCTTTGTTTAAGATTGACGTATAGGATTGAAATGATCATTTCAGTAACTTTACCTTTCGGTTTGTTTTTTTTTGGTTTTGTTTTACTTTTGCAAATGCTGTTTGTCGTCACCGATCTTCTTACATTTTGATGTGCCCTTTGGTATACACTGAACGAGAGCTTGCAAACTTCAAACTTCAACTTACATCGCAAGAATATCAATGTCTAAGCTATACGTAATCAAATTCACGGAAGAATCGAACGCGTAACAGTAAAGATTCAGCTCAAGAAAGCGATCTTAAAACAAAATACAGACTTAACTATGACATTATGATTTATGGATGAATAAAAAGAAGAGAGTATTGAACTAAAAATGCATTTATTTATGAATAAATATGAGTGAAGAGTAAGGAGGAGTAGAATAATAAATTTATATATCTAGCTCGGATACAGGGCTACAGGATATATTAATACGTATATCATACGATATCGTATCCATCACGGATATATTCCAGTTATGGTCTTACCAAGCTTGTATGAGTACGCTTTGCTGTTGCGAGATATTTGGAGATTTGCATTACAATAAATTTAAGAATATAGGTAACGACTAATAGACATATTCTTTATTGTTATTCTGTGGTATAAGATAATGCACTTTTATTAGCCGATACGATCTATTGCACTTAAATGGACGTGCAACACTTTCAAAATTAACGAATCATTTTAGTCGTCGATTAAAGGGATAATAATTTGCTTGTACGCGTCTCTTTACAATAATAAAAATAAAATTTCATTCATCTTTTTCTTATAAATATTTATTCATTTCTTAATCTAATCCGGCATACACTTAACCAATTCAGAGTTTTCCCGCTTACTCGAAAGCTTGCATCGAAGAAGCATTTCTGCTTCACATTTTATTATGCTTTCGAAAATTTCGAAGTATTATCTTATGGCAAGGCTTGGCTTATATACCAGGAATCTAAGGCTTTCCGGGTTGATTGAGAATGATTTTCGTCTGTGAATTGAAAATTTATGAACAGTGGCATTTATTTTATTCTCATCTCACTAATTAATTTTTAAGACAATCTCCTGTGGTTAGTGCAAAACCATCTGTTCTGCGAAGAGATTTAATGCAAGTTTGGATTACAGGCAAGGTTGAGATTTCGATAGTACATGAACTGATCAAAAATGAAAAAGTTCAACGTTTTCGAACCAGATGTTTACTGAAAATGAAAAATGCCTTGTTTTCATAAACAAACCGATCAAGTCGGCCAAATCGTCCCAGTCCTTATTAGACTACGACATGAAGGTCGTGTCTAATCATCTAAAAAAACCTTGTGTTAATTTAACAAAGTGTTGCTTACAGCTCACAGATTGCTCTTCTTATCTCTGTAATTTGTTTTGAGCGGTAGAGTAGTTTGGGTTTTGTTAGTTTGCCGAAAAATCGCACGACTTCTATAAGATGTGAACAATAAAACGCGTGTGGAAATAACGCAAAATAATCGAAAGTTTACTTAACTAAAACCTTTTTTTTTAGTATCTTGCGTTTAAAATTTCCTAGACTTTCGCTGTTGTTTTATGGGCAGAACCAACACATAGCTAGAATTGCTGTACCTACGTTCCAGTTATACAAGTAAGCTAAACTTTATTCATTTCGTTGGAAAGGCCACGATCTCCATAAGCATGACATGGCCACGTTCCATTCATGTTAGATGGCCACTTGAAAAAAAAAACAAAAAAAAAAAAAAATTGGGGGAAATTGTGTAACCAACCAATCTAACAATAAAAAAAAAAACCGCTTTTACTGTCATGACAAGCTAAATAAAAATTATGCATTGAACAGATTAAATATTTCTGATATATTTTCAATTTATTTTCAAATAAACGAATGTTTTCTACATGATAAGGCAAATTGTTATTTGAAACGAACTTGTTGTCTTTTTCTGTTAGTTTTTTAATAAAAAAGTTTTCCTTTTTTATTTCTCTTTCGTTGATACGCATTTAATCCTGCAGGAAAAAAAATCCTGTTATGATATTTATTTAAAGACATAAAGAGAAAAAGTCACATATATATATATATATATATGAGGGTGGAGTTTACTAAAAAAAAGTTGATTTTGTTGCTTGCTAACCGAAAAAGCTCTTGCCTGTTTGTGCATTTGCGTTCAAGAAGCACATATAAATTCATGCAAAGCAAAGAAGAAGCCATGGAAAAAAACTTTGGAAACGAAAATAAAAGAAACGGTTGAAGCCGAGACACTTGACATCTACTATGATAATGATGTTATCGTAACTCAAAAATGGAATTTTTCGAATACAACCGTGGAGGACGCATAAAGTAATTTCAGGAAAATACAAGTGCAAGAGAATAAAACTAAAATATATACGCGGCGTGATTGGAGTCAAAGTGTAAAAATTCTTATAAGAATAGTGGTTTATATTTGATATAGATTCTCATTTCATTTCATGTAATTGCGTTCCAAATTCTTATTAATAAGCTTACACAAGTAAATATAATGTAAATCATGTTACAAATCAGATGACAAATTTAGTACATGTCTCGATGCCAGTATCAGTAGAGTAAAACAAGTAAAAACACTATAGTGGGGCATGGTCCATCGTTAAATGCCCTCTATCACTTCGTTTAATACAGTATGAGTGTAACGTTATGGAAAATTGATCGGAAAAGTGATCCAATTCGAGCCATTTTCCATAGAGTTCACCCTTGGGTCAAAATGTACCGATGTACGAAATTTCATCAAAATATTTGAAAAATTGGGACCTTTAGGTTGAATACAAGAAAACAAGACGGACAGACGGGCAAGAAAAAATCGATTCAAAAATTGATTCTGAATCGATCGGTGTAATAAAAGATGGATCTATCACAAGTACTTGTAGGTGCTGCATAAATTCGAGCAAAGTTAATACACTTTTGTGCCATAAGCGGTGTAGGGTATAAAAAGGAATTGTTATATTGTTATAGATATGTAAGCAAAAAGTCATATATGTATCTTCGTACGTTTAAATTTGAAACAAGTTTCATGTATGCAAATATTTTTTCATTTTTTTTTTCTTTGTTTTTTCTTTTTTGAATCCAGTATAAATTTAATCTATAGTAAAGGAACAAATACCTTACTCGGAGGCATACGAAACACTTATGTGCTCTCACATGGTTTTTCAAAGGTTGCGTTATAGTATTTTTATTTGAAATTATTAGCAAACATATGATAAAATAAAACGCAAGAAGGCTTCAAGGTTTTAAAGAAGAATTAAGCGAAATAGAAAGAGAAAGTCCAGGCTTTAAATAGTCCTTAGTGTAGTTGATTTCAGGTAAGACTAAAGCGGATAGGATTGGAATATAAGCAAATTACTGCATGAAAAGCGTAATGTTACTCCGCCATTTAACGATCGTCGCGGTATACTTTCTGTATTTGGCGATGCAGCATAAGCTTCTAATTCTGTAGTGGTGCGACTGCAAAAGGCAGAAGCTATATCAGTTATGTTGTGCACCCACTTGTGCAGTAAATAGCTTCCACAAAATATAAAATTACTTTACAAGACCGCCCTCAGATCGGAAGAGCGTCGTGTAGGGAAAGAAGTCCTGAACTAGGGATTTGCAATCTGGTTCTCTATTTCTCCGCTAGTAGCCAAAGAGTTGGAAATCTTTGAGTGAAAAATTTTGAGAAAATGTATCGTCAAAGCTTATCAAAAATGTAGAAAGCGATTTTCCAACGAGCACATCTGCGAAACATCAAGAGGCAGACCATTCTGCACATTTGTTTTGTCTTTGCAGAAGAAATTTGTAGAAAAACTAGCCACACATGATGATGCTCTGATGAGGCATATTATGGTTCGGTTTCACTTACTCATCTGGGTATGCTAAGCGAAGAAGTTGTCAACGACTCAGATCCATTGTCAATCTCTCAGTCTATCGGTGAAAACGGCTACTGTAGGCACACGTCTTTTAGGCATTTTGTCTGTGTGAGTTTTCACTACGTTGCTACTACTATTACTGCTATTATTAATACTACTACTATTTTCTTCTTCTTCTTCTTCGTCTTCTTCTTAGAAGGATGTGCAAGGAAGGCCCAATGTGAACACAGAGTTATTTGTTTGGGTCTTACTTAGGGTCTTAAGGTGGGGTCAGATTTGGTATATAATATTATTATTGATTTATTTTAGTGATTATTTGATTGACTACCACTACCGTCTTTTTAAAGGAACAAGAAACCTTTACTTTCTCCCTTCATCGGCTTTGTTAATTCATGGTCATGTAATTTCTTATTCTGATCACGTTAAGTACTTGCGAGTTATGCAATCATATACAACATAACAAAAACGAATGCAACATTGCCGTGAAAACACTTTAACCAATGAATGAATATTGAGAACTCCCTTTTCGAGTTGAGTAAATAAAATTCTCTGATATGGAAAGTCGTTTTTCAATTAAGCGAATGTCGGTCAAGTTATGGCTGAGCTATTGCCGGCTATCTGCAGGCAACTCGATCTAGTTTTGTAAAATATGCTTTGAATGGTTTTGCATTTCAAAAATAATTGAAAAGTCCAAGCAATATAGCAAAAAAAAAAAAAAAACAACAAAAATTTAATTCAAATCTCAATTAAAATTATGTTTTACTTACGTTTACTTTCGGAATCACAAAGTGGACAGTCCTGTGTTATATGATAGTCCAGTATGGGGTAACTATGAACTAACCCATGTTATAACTTTGCTAATATGACAAAGTAAATCATTGAAATATTGAATCGATTTACCTAACAATGGTTCTACCAAAAAATGTGCATCCGTCATAAGCAAAAATGATCAAATTTATATTAAATTGTCCCTTAAATACAACAACAATTCATATAAATGAATGCGAATACATAGTTTGTTTTGCAAGCCGGTTTTTTTATATATAACTATGATCGGAGATCTCTATTTGCAGCAATTTCCCTTCGTTATGAACAACTCATAAAAATTATTTAAATTTTAATATTCTTTTATAAGGAGCGCTTTGCCTATTACATGTCGCCACAATAGCCCTAAACTTGATATCTTCGTAGGATCCGAAAATTGAACCGAATTTGTTCGTATGTGCTATTAAGCTTTTGCGTGTTTGCCATTTTCAAAGTTCACTCCCAACTCCAATCTTCATCGGTCATATCCGCTACGCGTGAGCCTACCTGCCAGATGTTTACATACTTTTTATGTCTTTTTTTCGACTTTTTTTTGTGGATTGCTAAGTGATTATAATAAGCCAGGTGCTCCATATAGTTATAGTTAAAGAAGTAAATATGTTTATAATATCTACAAATAATCATCAAGTGATCTCCTAATGATCCAAGTGGCCCATCCTAAGACATACATTTAGTGAGGTAAGATGGGACCTTGAGTTAAAACATGAAATGAGTTTTTCTTTTAAAAATTTTAAACGGTTGGAGTAGGCGAAGAAAATTGGTAAATATCTTTATATATATCTATATATATTTGCATTTTTATATCTTACAATACTTGTGGTATAAGGGTATATTAAGTTTGTGCGGTTGTACGCAACATCCAGATGATCTACTTTTTATTATATCAATCTCTTAGTCTGTCGTTTTTTTTTCAATCTCACAAATTCGGTATCGCGAGGTGTTTTGGTCCAAGGACGACCGGTGTTGAAAATGCTACGGATCGTATCACTTTTTCGACCAGTCCCCATATAAAGCTGTATTTTGAAAAGTCAGTACCTGGATAACTGCAGGACAGTGTTCGGTATATAATGATATGCCGCACTCCACCATCGTGTTTTTGCTTGTATTTTCTGGATTTTCTCTGCTTCATTTATACATGAAACTTGTTCCGTATTCTTTTTTCAGTTTTCTTCCTATAAATACGTTTTAATAGTTTATTGATAATATTTAGCAAAAGATTGTGTAAATTAATAAATAATTAAATAATGATATCGGAAATAGTGAATAGTTGTAAACAGAAGTTTTTACTATTCCGAGTTACTAACTAAACTTCAAAATGCAAAAGCGAATGATCCGGTAATGGTTCTACGGTGCGTTACGCTCAATTTGCATCTAATCGATTACGGAAACTTTCATAATATTTTCATATATGTAAATATATACCGGATAGAGGGAACATAATATAAACACACTGTTAAGAGACACCGTTTCGTTATTGCGTAAACTGAATAAAGCTGTGATGTGTGTTAAGCACATCTATGAATGTTCTTGCAAACAGTTTGCCGCATATCTCTGTCAGATTGTTTTGCGTAGTTTACAAAATTTCGTGTATCGAATTTCTGAATCTGTTGCAGAAGACCTGCGCTGAAACATAAGTATATTCATCCTAATCTTACCACGTTTTTCTTTTATAATGAATTATGTCACGATGCGACTCTCCATCATTTATAAGGATATATAAATTTTATATATCTGAACATGTTATATATTAACGGGAAATACTATGTACACGCCCTATATATTTTATGGAAATGCAATACGCAATAAGTAGAAAATTTAAGTTAAAATGTGACTGAGAGACACATTGTGATCACATTTGAATTAAAAACACAGCCATATGAATCGCATAAAGCTACATTCTGCTCGACAGTCAAAGGCCGTAAGCAAGTAAACAATTGATAGCAACAAGAGGTTGAAGCTGACAAGCCCCATTTGCCAAAATCTGAAAGAGTTGGTTTAAAATTGAGCAAATACAGTTAACAAGTGATATCTTTTGAACATGAATGATTCGTCGCAAGATTGTTCGCAGAAGAACTTAACTTCGTTAACACCCTGAGTGTTTTAATTTCACTGGTTGGCTGGTTCATCAGACTTTCGAAAAAAAGGTTTTTCGAGTCAATTGAAAAGAAAATTCACTGAACGAGCCGGAAACCTCAAGTACCTCAATTGGCGTACATAAAGTGAATCTAAAATTGGCTCAAACTTGGGCGTAATGTTTTAAGCGGCCTGCTTTAGGAGTGCAATAAAACATATATTTGATGACATAATTACTTTTCTATCTTTCCTTCATATTACAAATCCTATATATATATATATATATATAAAATATATGAAGCCTTTAATCAATAGTTTATGTACTATGAGAATTCAATACATTAGGGCACGCAAGTATTTAGCAAAAAGACCCTAGCGATTTTCAGTGTTAAGGGTAAAGTGTATTCAAGATTCGCCGAAAGGCGAATAAGATTTTTTTTACTTACTTCATGTAATTATAACTAATTGATGGTCGATGGATGGCCTAAATTACAAGAGTCTTTGCATGAATTGGTTAAATTTTTGCTAGGTTTACAAAAGTCTACGTATAAAGCATTCTTTCGCACACACATTCTTAGATTGCGAATTGTTATGTGCATTGCTAGAAACGTTAGCGCATATTTTAAATTTACATGTTGACATTGACAAGTGATGGAATGAAATTGAGTGCAAGCCTAAGTACGCACACAGACATTTACATAAAAGATCATATCACCCATGCTTACATTCTAATGCAACAATGAAAGCAATCACTACGCCACTCAATACAATTTGTCTTCTCTGACAAATTTGACTGACAGACCAAACAGCGTTTCGGTAAGAAAAACAGCAAAAAAAAAACCGAAACGTGACTTTTCAAAGTGATCTACGGAGAGAATAAAAAAAAAAATATATATATATATATATATATATATATATATATAAAAGAAAATAAAACAAACCAACAACTTACCAAAAATGTGTGTCTCTAGTCAAATCTAACAATTGCTTTTCTGTTCCTATATTGTTGTTGCTTTCGTAGTTTATTTTATTTATGTTATCTGGTAAATTGTATTAGCAGAGCTGTATACATATGTGAACGCATGCATATGCACGATGTTTGACAACTTAGAGTGAAACGTGTATATGCGTGTGTTGTTATTGTAACAAGCACATCGAGTATCACGTTGATGACGATAAGAACGTAATTGAAAATTTAACTTAAGTAAAAGCAAAAAATAAAAAGAAAAGAAAATAAAAGAAAATAAAAAGTTCCTTACATTACATTTGTGGACGTGTTTTGGGGGAGTGTATGCATATATGTTCGTATTATTTTTATTCAGCCCGAACATTTTCTATGTTCTCTATATATGTTTGAGTAAATTCACATTATTTTTACTTTCTTATGTTCCTCTATATATTTTGTTCCGTCTTTCTTCTTTGTATTTGTTTTTTTTTTTTTTTCTCTTTTTTTTTTCCACAGTTTCAAGTTTTCTTACAATTTGCAGTAAATTTTTAGAAAACTCAAATATTTTACTTGCAACTAAATTGGATTTTTGTCTTAGCAAAAAAAAACAAAAAAAAAATTAAAACAATTTTCGTTATTCCTTTCATTTACTGCTTAAATAGAATGATTTTCGTTTGTATGCATCCGTTAGTCTAAAAAGTGCTGGGCATATCAGAGCGAATATCACCGAAACTGGGCTGGCATTTAAAGTTTGCGTCAAATATGTAAAAATTATTGGCGCCAAAAACGCTGCGTCTACACTTAGCAAAGCCGTCTTGCAGGCTACTACTCCATCAACAATGGCATAAAGACTTCACACGTTTGCAAAGGAATTTATGCTTTTTATGTCCAAGACATCTCATCATAAGCAACAGGACTGTAAAAGTTCATTCTATAAATTTCAATGGTCAAGGTCTTTTTTATTCTTAAGCTCCCAAAGAGAGAGGAAAAGAGTGACAATTGAGTCCGATTTTAAGGAAACATGCATTTAAACAACCACAGCTGCGTTAACGATCGAAACATTTATCTTGAAACGAAGTTTGTTACTTGAATGTCAAAATGGTTGGAACAAGAAAAAGTAGTCGATCAATTTTCTATCAGCGGATCACCAAACGACGAACTGACGATTGATTTCTAAAGCAGTTCGTAATTATTTAAAAAAAACTGCATAATCTACTAAGATAATGGGGTAGAAAAACTCCTTCGAAGGAAAAGTAAATGTCATACGTTTGCAAATCGTCGAAACCCGTTAATGCCAACGCTGATAATCTTAGGCAAAAAATGAAAAATGGCACATTAATGCGTACTCTAAATAGCATGGACCTGCCTGATATCATCAGATTATTAATTCTTTTGTTTTTTTTCGGTTGGGCATTCGGAATGACGTTATGTTGGCTTGTGAGAATGATTCGCATTAAGAGCAAGACTGACTTAGGCCATAAAAGGCCAGTTGTCATGCCCACTATATGTTAGTAAGTGGCGTTGCAATTAATTGTATAGAGTTTCAAGTTAAAGTCCACACATTAATAGTACACTAGTGTCATCAGAAAAATAATAAAAAAAGAAAAAAAACCAAAAAAAATGTGAAAGTTTTCGTAATGTTTTTCAATAATGAAAAAACGTTTTGCCAAATTTTTATTTCCAAGAGGTCAATACTTTTTAGTTAATCTATCGTAAGAACAAGACGAGAGGAGGATATGCAAATTCATAAATGTGTATGTATATGTATGTGTTAACGCTCGCCCACCCATGTATTCGCGCTTAAAATGTTGACCGCAAAGTAAACATTCATTTATGTTGCAATTGTGTTTCGGTATGTGCAGACAGATAGATAGATAGACAGACAGACAAAGAGTCAGCTTCTTCGGGCTTGCGTACGCCGCCTGATATTACAATCTTGGGATTTCACTTGAGCAAACGTCAATTCAAAACCCTGTTGTGTTCATTTTCATTTTCATTTTCTTTTCGCGCATTTAATTTTCTTTACTTTTCCCTCCTCTTCGTTTGTATAAAAATATTTAAAGATTTCCTTGCTCACCTATACGCAGATTAGTGTAGTTCTTTGCCTTAATCTGCTATTTTGATGGCAATGGATTGTCTCACCACCACTCATTTGTATATTCATTGCGTGAATATGTATGGGTATATGTGTTTATATGTGTATATGTGTGTTTGTGTATATACAGCTCGTTAGCTTTTGTAAGCGTTTACATCATCGTTATCGGTCACCTTTGTTTGCGTAAGTCCTTTATAAATCTGAGATTTTGTTAAGCTCTTGTTTGTGACGCTATCTTTCGAGTTTTATTTTGCATTCGCATTTTTTTAATTCAATTAACAAATTTTTCTGTTATATATTCCATTTTGCATTTGTTGTCAATCATGTCTTCTTTTTCTTTCTTTTCTCTTTTGTTTTTGTTGTTATATTTTCCCTTCGATTTTTTTTGTTTTCATATCCACCACAACCATTGGAATGGTTGTACTACATATTCAGAATCGTTTAATGTACAGAATGCCACCTATTCTTAAAATTCAACATGAAATCTATAGCGTAATCTAAAAATTTTTTTTTTTTTTTGGAATTCTTCATCAAAAAAGATTGAAAGAAAAAAAATTCAAAATTATTGTTATTTTTACTAATTTAGTCAGAGAAGTAATTCTACGACTAAAGTCTTGAAACACTAGCTTTATTGAAAGCGTCTATGTCACACAAATAGGCACAAGTATACCCAGGCGAAAAGAAGGAACCATACGCGATCACCAGGCGCATTGAAATTCAAGTCGAAAATTCAAAATTATTTATCGAAATTGCAAAGAAGAAGAACATAAACGTGGTGAACGTGACGAAACCTTCGAAGGTAATGCTAAAGACTAAATGGCCATAAATAAATAAAAAAAGCAAATACTAACCAATAATTAACTAAATTAATCGTTGACTTTATTAGGGCTCTGGCCAAGTACTTTGTTTTCTATTACGAAGCGGCCTATGATCTGTTGTTGATTCGCTAAATGCTCGTTGAATACCATTGAAGAAGAGGAAGAAGGGGATGACATTGTATTTGGATTATCGCAATATTGAAAATAAAATATGAAAATAATTCTGCTAACGTTCCATAACGTATAGTAATATCTTTGTAAATACGCGATACAACCGCAACAATTCAATTACGAACAATCGACAGTGAGCAACATAACGAAGCCTAAAGTGAGGCTCATAAAAAGCTACAACAATTAGAAGCGACGGTAGAAGAAAACCGTACAGCCAAGAAAAATCGAAAAAATTCGCAAACTTTTTTTTTGTATCCAGTGCCGAAGGATGGAAGGTATATTCGTTTTGTCAGAACGTTTGCACCCAGAAGCTAAATTCGGCGACGCCACAAAGTATATACATATCCCCGATCAGTATCAAATTCTGAATCGATTAAAGTACATTCCTCGGTCCGCCTGCGTTATGTCTGTTGTAGTGTATAAACATTTAATATTTTTGCAATGTCTTTATAAGCCACTTTAAAAACCCCATAAATTATAAATGTTCTTGGCCAATTTTAAAATCGGAATGCACCTAAGCATGTTTGCTTGCTGGTCCGTCCATCTGTCTAACTGCGTAGCATTGATGATTACTTGTATAACTTTAATATATGTTGAAAGTTGTTTCGGCTTTCAGGAAGAAAAAGTAGTGCAGGAGGTAAAAATAGGATATACGTGTCCCAAACAACCTACGAACTCTGTCAGTGAAAGATACGAAATTTTGTAAGTAAATTCAAAAAAGCGAGCGATAATTTAATAACAACAGTAACAAAGTAGCATTGTCGCTGAAGGGGAACGTTTGTAAATATGTTGTTCGTTCTAATGTCAAATGCATGTCGGGCAAGCTAATGATGCGATAATGATGTGCAAGTCAATGCCAAGTCCAATGAGTTAAAATTATCAAATTAAAATTTAATATAAATTAATAAATATTGAGCTTAAATTAAATCACATTTTTTTAACAACATTATATACAGTATCGTGTGTGCACAACATAAGAATATATATTATATATAATCATTCATAAGAATGACCATTCATTGGCAAAGTACTATCGACATGTTCAGAATTGACACAAAAACGAAATGAAGAGTGAATAATATTGCAAATGGGCTGAATATTCAAAGATTAGGCGACAGTTCATGAGGGACTCAGATTTTTAATATCACACACATGTTAGCAGTCGTTAGGATATTTGTCTGTTGCATAATTCTTACCAATGCCTATATTCTAGCTATCTTCTCTATCCACATTCACTGCGACGATGGAAGAGAAAATTTCACGCGATTCGCGTTTGGGTGGCCTTCGCATAATATGGCACTCGCTAAACACAGTTTCCATACAACACGATATTGAATTTGCGAATATTATAACACGATTTCATGAAAACGAATATGTGTTTAGCTGGACTTTCGGTTTCAATTGCTGTTGTTGTTTTGCTGTTAGTTTTGGTCTATCGTTCATGAGAAGGCTTTCAGCCAACTCTGAGAAAAAACTAAGATCCGATGTAATTTTTGACGAAAACTAATTTTGTCGTCCTCATCATTATTCTTTTTTTGCATATTTTTATAAATTTTGTGTCTGATCATAAATTTTTCTTTTTCATCATATTTATATATATATATATATATATATATATATATATGTATGTATATATTGTTTTTTATTTTTTTGTTTATATATAAACACTTAAATTAATTTACCTTTTCATTGATATGTATGTTTAGAACGAGACTTCAGCTATCGTAAAAGTGCACATCTTAAGACTTGGTTTCACTATAACACGGTATATGTTATCTTTGGTTTATTACATATTATGTCAAAGTTTGTTGTAAATTGTATTATTCTACATTAAATGTTAACTGAAAATTAATAAAGAAACAAGTTTGGTATAATACGATGCGCGATATAGCGCGGCAGGACTTGACCGTGTTAGACGAGAGATGCCAAAATTTAGCATAAGCTTTCGCTAGGATATCTCCTAAGTTGTCGTTGCAAATGGAATGAAGAAATTGTATTATAGTCGTGCCGTGATGGTGAAATAAATTAATTTTATTTTAAAATTTAACTATAAATACACAATTTGCCATTATGACGATTTAATTAAAATTTATTATCTGCGAGCACATATTTCAATTAGAATTGCGTACTTTACCGCGAAAGCTACAAAATAATCAAACAACATACTTTATATATGAATTTTATTATTGAAAATGAACTCATCGTAAATATACATCGTGAGGTTACACTGCTTTATTAAAAAAAAAAAAAAATGTAAATAATTAGTTTAATTTTTTTAATTATTTAATTATTTTATATTTCAATTTATTTTAAATTCCTTTTATAACTGCATTTGTTCGATACCCGCTATTCATTAAAATGGTTGGGAAGTTAATATGATGCGTTAAAGCATATGAAAATTCCCTTTAAATTGATTTGTACGGTGTTTTAAAAGAAAGCGGCTTTCTAAACTGTAAACAGAGGGTTTTTTATTACATGCAATTTATATGAAAGGAAACAATACTATCTAATAGCTAGCTCTCTTTGTAAGCATTGATCTTAAGAGACTTTTCTTGTGATTCCTTAGATCAGGTGGAGAACTTGGATTCAGTAAAGCCGTGTTAAAGAACATCTACCCATATGCATATAGCTTTGCAATGTAGAGAATGAACAAAACATGTCAGTCCGTTTGTATTGTTCTAAAATAAAAAGAAGGAATAATATTACGGGCGGACATGAATGACCATTAGATACCTCTAACCACTTCGCTTAACACAGTTACTTATAGCGGCTTATATTTGGACCCGATAAGAACCCACTTTAGGACCATTTCCTGAATGGTTCTAATCTTGTCTGTCCATCTGTCCACCTGATGTCTGGCCATGTCAACTTTTTCAACCTGCAATTCGCAATTTTCGAAATATTTTGATGAAATTTGGTACTTTGCCGCGTTTTGCTGCGGCATTGGACCATTTTTTCAACCACCCCCCACCTAATGCCTTCTTTTGATAAGTCGTTGTAAGTCAGAAGTAGTCCGAGATTTATCAAGAGGTCCTTTCGTGAGTTTAAAGATCCTTAAATAGACTAAAAGTTTATTCATTGCGTTGCTTAGGTCAAGTCTAGAGAACGCGTCAATAGTTGCTTTAATTGTGAATGTGCAGAAACAATTGCAGCTCCAATTGCCTTCTCCTTCCACATATTAATCGCTTACTATTGATTAATCTTCCCATCATTTATAGGGGGAAAGTTGCGCTTGGTGTCGTCTTTGTGATCAAATCGACCAATGGAGTAATTCCGTCAGCAAGTTCACTTGACGAAATTAATTTCAACACACGACATCGAGTGTCAATACATTGTATCCCAATTAAGTTACCATTCTGTCGGCTCGAATTTTGAACTGTTCGACCTTTTTTACGTTACTTGTGAAAACACCAATCATTACTCTCATTCATTTGCTTTTTCAGGTTTGAATAGCCGACTGAAAATATTAATAATCGAATCAGTATGCATCTAAGTTGTATTGAATGTAAATAACAATATGTTTAGCGCCTTTTATACCCACCACTGCAAGATTTTTCCATAATGTATGTAACACGCAAAAAGAAACTTTAAAGACCCTATAGAGTATATATATTCTTGATCAGCGTGAAATTCTGAGTTGATTTAGCCACGTCTGTCCGTCTGTGTGACTGTGAAATACATAGTGCCCCCGCTGAATATAACTTTCTTTTTTGTTGTTTTATTAAATTTAGTTTACGCGAATGGCTCTCTCTCTCGTGTTAGTTGAATAAATAAATTAATGAATAAATACATATTGATGAGGGTTTAGTGAAGAATTGCGTTGAGCGAAGCTGGCTATAGTGTTTAATGGCCGCTGTTTGCTGATTATAACGTTTCAACCCCTTTACATTTCTATACGGATCGTAACCTGGATTCCAGGTATAAGAGAACCATTTTCTGCCATAGTCCTCACTAGCGACCTATAGAGCAATCGAATAGCGTAACGATCACGAAACTTTTTTTTTGTCGAATTAATTAGAAAAAAAAAGCCAGGGTAAGGTGGTAATCGTTAAAATTTAAAAGTTTTTCCTCAAAAATTCGGAAAACCAGTTTTGGGAAAAAGTTATACAAAAACTTAGTATACGATGCACAATTATTCGCGTTTTTGGAAAGCAATCTTTTTTTTTTTTTGTTTTTCATTTTTGTAAAGTGCAGTGAGAAGATGTTTTATTAATATATCCTTGAAAAAAGGTGAAACCAAACATGTTGACCAAATCATCAATTGTTAAATATTATCGCTCGCATGTAAGATTTTGGTTTATTTATTTTTCCCTGCCGGTATTAAAAGAATTTTATATACGAAGCACTTTACTATCATTTTCAGCATTGTTTATGTGAAAAGTTTTTTCTATGGTTCTTTTTTCTTTGATCATCAACGTATATATTTATTTGTACAAAAAAAAAAAAAGAAAAAAAAATGAAAAATTTTCTCTTTAGCAAAGCATTTGTGACCATTTTTCGTGTTTCTTTTTTTTTTTTACTTTTTTTTTTTTTTTTATTCAGTTACAGTTTGCAAACATTTACGTTTGTGAATTTTTTTCCAATTGTCTAGTGTTAAGTTTTAACTCAGTTTTATGTTTATGCACATCTATATGTTTGCTGTTGCATTCATCTTTTTATGCATTTCATGTTTTACATCGTGTTGTTTATTACATTTCGGAAGCGCACACACACACACACACACTCTATTCAACCTTATAGGGATTTTTATTATGTTAACGAATCATTGCTTTTGCTCCCTTCACACATACATAATACCATCAGTACAATGATGCACAAAAGAGTGCATACAATAAACTTAGGTATTTATGTATCATATGCATAAAGTAAAAAAAAAAAAATAAAGAAAAAAAAGAAACATAGAAAAATCCTTAAATATTTGGATTAAACTGGTCCTGAATTACGTATGGTTTTATTACTGAAAGGGCACTTAAAACTATTGCATGTATTTACATGCACAGTACTGTTCACATATTTTTGATTATGTAGTAAAAAAATGCATCACATTTTTTATGAATTAAGAAAGAATTTTCAATATGTGAGAAATTTTGAATTTTTTCCCTTCTCAGATACATACTACTGTGTGCAAAAACTGACCAATGACCAATTTCAATTTTTTCTTTCTCAAATCTATTTATGATGTGAAATTTGACACAGATGTCTGTCACAGTGTTGCCAATTTAGAAGAAAGATATTTCTGATATTCGATGCATCCGCTCGCTTTATCTTGAATATTCCTCTTACTTCTTGGTCGCAGTATTATGTTAAATATGAAAATTGGATAAACTTGCATTACTAGTTAGTAAAGTTATTTCGCATTATTGTTTCTATATCCTCTCGCTAAAGAAGATTTGCCTAAATCTGATCAACGTCTACGATTATCGAGGAACAAACTTGCAAAAGTCGCTTTTTTTTTTTAACTTGGAGAATGATCGTAAAAGCGACCTGATCTAATTTATATTCAATAGCTTGTTCGTCCTTGGACTAAAACAAATTTTATCGAAATATCTGAACTGAAAAGTTAAAAACAATAAGTTGCCTCTGAAAAGCACATGAACAGCCATTAAGCTGAGGGGCCGGTTAGGCAAAGGATCTCGACTAACAACTCAATGACCAGGCGTTCAAATTTCGGGTTCAGTAGAGTCCTCAATAGCCTTAGATGCTAATGCTTTTTAAAATTTTAGTGCTTGGAATTTATTTCTCTGGCTAAATGAATAATAAATAGTAATAGGCAGAAGGACGGATATACATGCTTAGATTAATATGGAGTATTATTGTGAATCGATCGGCATAAGAAAAGGTGCATTCATCTTAATTCCTTCTGGTTGTTACATACATTCGTAACTATTGTTGAAAATAATTTTATTTTTTTACTTAATCCATATAATACATGCAGTCCGATCAAGAATATAAAACAAAATAACATTGTGTGTGTGGCGAATTAAATGACAAAATCGGTCTAAATTTCTACATAGTTGATGTCTACGAAAATACTCATGAAGCTTATGAGACTAGAGATGAGAGATCTTGCCGATGATAGTTGACCTCCTGCCGCGACTATGACGACGATAGGCGAAAAAATTCTTTATTCTATTCGCGCTCTGCTTTACTTTTGTACGATCAAGTTATTTACATGGAAGCTTATAAAATAAATCATTGCTTAACTACAGATCGGTTATTAATATTTGCTGTGGATAAGTGCTCAATGAACAAAATGATTCAATTATAAGAATCGTCCATTCGTTCGATGTCTTTCAGTTATAAGACTCATTACAATAGAAGAACCGTCACAAAAAGCTTTTATTTACAAGAATAGCTTTGTTACAAAAATGTCCGAATTGTAAGTATACTTGAGTTATGAGAAATCGTTCGGCTGTCGTAGTTCAGATTCATGGGAATGATTTGGTTATGACGGTCGTGCAGTTGTAAATATCAATCAATGAAATCTTTAGGTGTCTTTAGGTGTCTTTAGGTGTCTTTTAGGTGTAAGAACGTAAGCCAGTGTTCAGTAATGTCCACTGATGCAATAAATCTCTCAGCTATAAGGGTTGTTTCGCTACAAGAAATCATTCGATACGATTATAAGAATTGATCGAAGCTCTTCTGAAAACCATCCCTTTTTACATAAAAAATACTGTATACCCTTATATTTCTAAAAAAAGAAAAAACAAAAATGAAACGAATAAGACAAATAAGTGCATGAACATGAAATTCTGTAACAATTATAAAAAATTGATATACCAACTATGTATGCATCTAAATACTGTAACACTGTAAATACAAACAAACGTATAAATTACGTACACATATTTTGTTTTACACCTTATGGGTGAACGGCATGTATGCATATTTATAACTGTGTTTCTCTGTCTCCCTTATACCTATAACTATATACATATATATGTAAGCATATTTTCACTCATGCAACAAATGGCAAGCCATAAAAGAGAATATTTGCAACTGAAAAATAACAACAACTATTTTAAGCCGATTGTTGAAATGTTAAGTCTTTTAGGGTATTGAAGCATCGCAGCTCAATAAAATTTAATTGCCGCACAGAGATTAAAAATCACATAAAAATATAAACTCATGCAATCTATATACAGAAATAAGTAAAAAAATTTTATACAAGCGTTAAGTCGAATTTTGTGTACCCATTACTAAGAGCTCGATTTTTCTAATGAAATTATTGCACGATGCAATACATATGCAATACGAGCAATCATGACGCACTGTATTTATAAATAAATTCGCAAATTTATGGTTTCGTTATTGCTTATATGGTTTACACCGGTTGTGCCATAAACTGGGTATATTAATTTTGTGCGGATGTATGTAACAATCATAAAAAATTAAGCTAAGATCACCTTTGTGCTGTCTCTCTATTCGTCTGAACGGTCTGTTCATGTACATATATATATATCTAATCCACCCACAAGTCGCACTGACATGTTTTGATCCAAGGACGAAACGTATTTAAAAATGAATTGAAGCAGACCGATCTTAGAACCATCGTCTGCATAGTAACTTATTTTAGAAAAGTCGTTACATGAAATTTCCCGACAAAATCCTAGAGTAAGAATACTTCGGCTTGTTAAAGTGGTGTGAAAAATGCCGATCGAATGACAACATTTTTAAATCATTTCGAAAATAGTTATTTCTACGAAAAGTTAGTCCTTGAGATGCCACGAGAAAAAATATAATTTTAAATAAAACAGTGTAGGGTATTTAATTGGCAGTCCTACCCCACCACAATATTTTTTCTTGATCTAATTATGAATTTTTTCTTGATAGAAGTGCGAATAGTTTGTGCAAGAAATCATTTGAACATCAAATCTGACTTCAGTAGGGTATAAGACGAAGAAAGTTTTAACGGCACTCATCCACAATAGAGAAAATATGAACAGATGAGCTGACGTAGTGTGCGCAAACTTATAGATGAATAAGTTGCAATAATAAATACTTTTTAACATTAAAATGTAGGTAGACCCTACAGTTGTAAAGCTTTTAAATATTGCAACAATTATATGTTTTCCACATGTAAATGTAACCGTAAATTATTAAACAACAATAATTCCTAGTAGTTATAAGAAAAACAAAAAAAAAAAAAAACAAGTGAGAAAATTATATTCGGTCGTAATCGAAACTTTTATACCCGTCAACTTTGTCCTAAAAAAAACCAAAAAAAAAAAGGAAAAGGACTAAACTCTGTAATATTGGGTGGAAGCTTGTAGGGTGTACGTGTTGTAATTTATGAATAACAAGCAAACAGAACAACAACAAAATAGGGAAAGCAAAGGTGCAGAGTAGCGTGGTCGTTGTAAGCGACTCCTTTGACTGGTTTAGGTTACTTTTAAATGCTTTTGCAACTATTTAAGTGTTGCCTTCATTTTCGCGAACGAGGAAATTTTTTCCACAGGTCCCTACATAGTTGGGTAGACGGACACGCTTAGACTAACTATGCTAAAGAATTTATGTACTTAATGGTGTTTTTGAACTTTGCTTCAGTGCCTTATAAGGGCCTTGAAAAAAAAGATTAATCTCTGGTTCACTATAATATTGGCTAGGAGCGATCAGCTTTTCGTCATTTTTATACATGTCCTACAGCATCACCCATTGAATATACGGACAAATTTTTGTACTTCTATGGGATCATTGGTTCACCCATAGATGTGCCGAAACCTTCACCTCTTCGTGGTGCTCCCTATAAATATTTTCTGGTGCATTATGGCTCTTTGGTTTCCTTTGGTTTTAAGAGTCGCACAGTCAATGGCAAAGAAAGGTTTAAGGCTTCTATCTATAACCTAGCAATAGGTTTTTCTCATTGGAAAGCGGAAGAGGTCTAATCGGAAGGGGCTTTCTTTTTTAATAAAAAGGAAGCATTTCTTTCCCTATTAGGGTCTCTTGGTGGAGGTCATCTAATGATGGCCAGCGATATCAAGTGGGCTGAGGCACAGCTAGGTGTGTGTGCTGTGCGACGACAACCTTGGAAGCATTATTTTCTTTGAGGAAGGATAGTCAGGCTTGGCCGTCCGGGACGTGTGGAGAGTCCAAAGGCAAGAGCGAAAAGCGTACAGTATGAGATCACCCAAAGCTGTATAGCTTGGTGTAAGTTCTGGTTTGAACGATAAGCCAAGAAATTAAAGTGTGTCCACGGGGGTCAGGTTGCCCAAAGTAGGATTGCTCTGGCAGGAAGATGCACACAACCCATCGAAATGCCGGAGAATGCCTTCTTGCCTGACTGCTGGGTACGGCCCTTCGGGGAGTATTCGTGGTGGCTGTGGTTACCCCAAAGTCTCGCGGGGAGCTATTGAAGAGGTGCTTAGATAGGCCTCGACGTAGACCACTAAGCGAGAATTTGCCCCACACCCATTTTCTATTGCGGTACTTCAGGGTAGAAAGATCCCCTTCAATGGGGACTGTGTTTCTCCCTGAGGGGTCGACTCGATTGCCGATGGTTGTAGGCAACCCGTCTGATTAAGACTCATGTCAGGTGCACACGTAAAACACACAGACACATCTGTACTTCTATCTGATGTGGTTTATGAGTAATCCGCCTGAGCAGCCGAGGAGGCAGGAAACACGACTACTAAGTCGGTGTTTGCGGGTTCACATCTCAAGTGCGGTAGAGTTTTTTTTGGTCGTTGCTATAGTGAATTCTCTCCACCTCCCCATTTCTTCCTCTTTCCTGTCTTCTTTCTGAAGATTACCTTTTTGTGCGAATAGGGGACATACCCCAAGTGATTGGTTATATTAAAAAAAGAAAAGTGGAAAACGAATTTTTTATTTTTTTGAAAAACAGAGATTTTCTCAGGCCACGGGAATCTTTACAATAGACATTACACACACAGGTGGACGTGGTTAAATCATTTCAGAATTTAATGCCGGTCAAAAATATTGTAACGTAAAGCGTCTTTAGCGAATTTTACGTTATTTGTTCGTCTATTCACAAATTATTTACAGGAACTTGAAAAGTGCGGTTATCTTTGATATCGATTTACGCAGGACGGATGAAACGTCCCGTCACATCCTATCAGCTATATACAGAATCAGATACCAGATGTAGAGCGAATAGGTCATAACACCAGACACAGTATGGTGCTCGAAGCCAATGATCGTCAAGTCGATAATGATCCGCGCCTTACCATGCGCGCATTTTATTCATTTTATTTAGTGCTGTTGCTCCTAGTTGTGAGTGCAATAGACAGAAGTGCGCCCCGACGCGTTTCAGAGTAGAAAAGACGTATTCATATTGTAAAGGAAAGGCTTTTGTTTAACATGAAAGCTCGACATCTTATCTATCATTTTCTCTAAATTTATCATACGAATGCTAGATAAGCCACCGTTCATTATCTCGTTACAACTAATAACTTTACAGGTGGCGGGCTTCGTAAGAAACTTAAAGCTGTAGGGCAAGGGGCACGGGTCGAACAATACAATACAAACAGTGATTCCATTCCGAAGCGAATGTCATTCATCACTTTTAATGGATCTACCTTAAATATATAAAGCGAAAACGTTGGATCTGGCGTCAACGTTTTAGCACTAAGCATATGATATATATCCGCCGGACATATTTTCACCGTCGTTTTTTAAGTACATATTTACGAAATATTCGATTATATGGCACACATTTTGCATTCGATCTTTTGTTTATTCTAAGCACTCTGTTTAGGGGCGGATGAAGCCCATTGAACAACCTTTCCTTCTTCGATAAAAATTCCAACTATCTGGCACCATTTTAGTGACAGTAATAAACGAACAAAGATGCAGGTTCAGTGGAGATCCTTCCCTAGGAATAACGTAAGTCTTCTTATCTCTCTTATCTTCAAAACTAAGGCAGATAATAAAGGACAAAGTGGTAAAGGTGGAGTTGCTGTGGTATTTAAAGGCCTCTCTCTTCATATATAATAAAAACAAAACTTTCTCCGTACTTCCGTACCATTTAGGAACCTGTATCGGCATGCCCGCATTACATGAATTTTAACGACGTTTTGAATGGGGAGGAAGAAAATTGTATTCTTTTATTTTCGGAGAGCAATAGCATGGCAAAGAAAATTGTAATGCGGCAAAAAATGCAGAATAAGCGAAATTATGTGCGGAAAATGCTTTGCAAAAACCTCGTTGCGAAATTTTAAACTATTAAGCTGCCTCGCAATTCACTACTATTGAGATCAATCAAGTCAAGGGATTAATGAGTTTTGGCATTTATTTAACGAACACAAAGTTTGAGCGTAACCTCAATATTGGCGAATAAGCCATTTTGGCATATTTCGTCCGCGGAATGTATTATAAATTCACCCATAGGCGCGTATACGTAACTATGCTAAATATTATTATGATTTTAACCGAGTTAAATACGAATAATAAATGACAAAGGGATCAGTTAGATTTTTGTGGGTAACTGCTTTCGGCTACTTCTCGAACTAATCCTTTATTAGTTATTAATACTACTGGTCGTTATGTCCCGTATATGGCATATAAAATTTATCGCTTTGTCTATACCATATATTCAATTCAATTCCTGATGATATTTCCAAATACAAAGTAAGATAAGGGTTCAAAAAATTGATTAACCTACTTACTGTGTACTAAGTTACTGTACAATTAATAAACTGCTAGTATTTTTAGATGCATTATTTAATAAATAAAGTACATACATTGACTTACTTTACTGTCTGCCAAGCATTAATTTGTAAAGGTTGCCGTTACGGGTCATGCCTTAAAATAAATAGAAACTTGTGCAAACATTTCAGCATACGTGAAAGAGAGAGACAAACAGACAACCAGACAGACAGACAGACAGGCAGACAGAGCGAGAGAGAATGTGGGAGTGAGAGAGTGAGAGAGAGAGAGAGAGAAGGAGAGAAGGAGAGAATTAGAGAGAGAGTAAGATGCAAAAGCAAAACGAAGAGCGAGTAAAACACTCTATCCCCTTCATTATTTTAGATTCCTTTTGAATATTCTATAATAAATTTTCCCAACATTTCAGTGAAATAGGTTTTTGTTTTTTGCTTTTGTTTTGTCACAATGGAACCATGTCATTGTTATGCACATGGAAAAGTTATCCAAACCGAAGTATATATAAAACCAATGTAAACAAAGACAATTTTATATAGATATATACATATACATTTATAATACATCGGCTAATAATTTCCGGGACTAAGTAAGAAAAAAAACTTCCTTTCGTTTTTACAATATTCGAGTCCATTCACCAATGTAGTCTACTTCAAGAGTACTATTACCAGTCCCACGTTTCTCGAAGCTTTCAACGCGTTTCGTTAGAACGGTTTATTACGATCGTCAAAATACGCATCAGTTTCCCCAATGACCTCATCGTTTGTTTTTAGTCTTTTTCCCTGCCTGCAGTATCCTTTTCGAGATTTGGAGAACCAGCTACCTTGGATGGAATAGTAGCTCGAACTTCAATTCATGCGTTTTGCCCGTTGCATTATCTCTTGCAAGGTCATTTTTCGATTATCGAGAACAATTTTCAAGATTTCTTTTTTTTATATACCCATGCACACAGGCAGTGAACGTGAAATCTTATTAGAAAGCAGCAAGACACCAACAAATTGTTGTGTTGGGAAGAGGTTGTAAGGAAAGCTTGCCATAGCACCTTCCAAGACAATGCTAAGTTTGAATGGTAATCTTCTAACCATAAAGAAGCGAAGATTTTTAATCGTTTCACTTTATTCGTATTTTTCCATTGTTTTGAAAATAATAAAAGTAACATCACTAAGTCAACTACAGCTCGTAAACAAATAATAAAAGGGATGAAAAATTTTCATAGCCGGTGCTTAAGGTAAGGTAGGCTTTCTAAAAATAATATGAATATTTTGTCAGAGTACCGGCAATTATTGACCGAAGTGTTACAAAGAATAGACGTACCGTACGTGTATATAAGTACTTATATTTACATATATATATGTACGTGTACATATAGATGTACACATACAATATATATAGAAAGATGATTATAGAGACTAGAAGTTTGATGCATGGAATACATTCACGTTTATAAGTAGACTTGCTGTATAGTCTCTACGTAGTATACGCTGTTGGAAATGAACAGCAACAAAAGCAGGCAACAATAACAACAATAATAACAGCGCTGAAATTATTAAAAGTGCATGAAGCGTAAATACATTGTAAGTGCAACGGTTTAACTATACTAAGGATAATAACTCTATATGTTTATGTTAGAGAGGAAAGAGTTTCCCTCAAAGGACTTTTGAGCGTAACAAACATTTGCCTGATAATTAGCATATTACATTAATTTGAGTATTCTTTGACAGCATTTTATGGAAAATTTCCTTTAAAACTTTTCATACCTAAGTTAAGGATTTTAGAGACCTAACACTTAATGCGTACTTAACGCGTAGGCTTAGGCGTAAATAGAGTTTTGAGAACAAATGCGTGCGCGACGTACGCTCTAGAGGCAAAAACATGAGCTAAGCAATGATTTTCCTGAATAAGTGACTTTATCCCACTTACGCTTTTATGCAGAAGATTGCATGTAAACATATTCACTCAAGATATGGGTCAAGTGATTGCCCAAACTGCTGACTGTTGAGTAAAAGAAGAAAAGAGTTGACAACGCAGACTCGATTTTGAATGAGTATGGTGGCGTATGAGTATGGTAACTTTCTTGCTCGAACGAGTAACTGACGATGAGACTTGGAAACACTACGACCTAAATCATAAACTCGAAATTCAGCTACCGAGTAGTATCTTCCTGATCGTAAGCTAACGAGTGTGCCAAAATGACATTCGAAAAGCTTATCCCCTTTGCATTTATCGACTGCGCTGCATCTAGCGACTGGGCTGCACGTGGGGAAAAATGAATATTTCGGTTTTTTCGATTCAATCTTCATCAAGATCTCAAGATTGCGAGCTGAACGTTGAGCAAAAGAAACAAGACGGACAGACGGACAGAGAGATAAACCATCAGATAAGCTTAGATTTAGAAAGCGATTTATAGGCACAATAAAAGGTGGATCTGTCTCAAGTCCTTCTGGGACTTGAGATACACCCGCACCTAATAAACTTTTGTAGCACCTGCTGCACCTAGCTGCAGCGCTGCCCCTAACGACTGCGCTGCATCCAACTGCAACCAAAATGACATTCGAAAATATTATCCCCTTTGCATTCTGCAATAAACATAAGAAGTGTGGGCGTACATATCATTTTTTAAAGGCTATTACAAATTTTTGCATTAGCAAAAAAAAAACTATATAAATATATTGACACGGACTTCTTCTTCGGCTTACACTTTAGCATGCGTTGACTAGACCCGCTTAAAATAACAGATCAAACGTCGTTTTATTTTTATTAAAGTAAAACAACTTTCTTGTAGTAAGGTGTGTACTTTGTTAGGAAATATTTTGACATTATACTTCCGATAATTTTGACGTTTATATATTTAAGAAACGTTTGCCTACATTCAAGAGATATTTTTTAAATTTATTGCTTAGCTTTGGGTGAACGTTGAAAAAGATTTGGGGAAAGTTTAAAAATCTTCTTAGCCAGCATTAAATGCTGGGAATATGCTAAGTTTTTTCTTTGCAATATGTAGAAATAGGCATCATTCATGTATATACAAAAGTCACCTATTTATCCATCCGTAAGTGCGTAAGGCTGTCTTCAGAACACCTGCTCACGTTGTGAAAATGGTGAAGGGTTACCTATAACACCAGTCTAGAGAAAAACTATAATTTATAATCTAGATTAGATGCAACCTACTATCTAATCTGAAGGCAAAACAAGAATGGCATGAATGAATGGCTTTGAAGAGATATTGAACTAAAACTTCACGTAAATATTCCTTAGGGGCGGTTAAAAAGTTAATGCTGTAGTCTAGTGCGTTACTCTCAAAATCGTTTCTGCACATTAAAGATGTCTCGCAATAAACACCATTTCTTGCTTCTATTGCTATGAATTATATACGTATGGGTGGGAGTTTGCTAGTGAAAAATAGTCGATTGTTAGAGGAGCCCTCCAATTACGGCCCAATGATAGGGCAAGATTTGCTTATTAATCCAAACTGCCAAGTCGATGTTCGCGAGTTCAAATCTCAGTGCGGCTTGACCATATCTGTACGATCCTAGCTACGATGAGGGCCTAGCACGACAATTGACCAGGAAGTAAGCACTAGACTGTGGCCACTCCTATCCCTTTCTCTGAGGCCACTTTCTTCTGGCGGCCACTGTGTTACACGTATAGGGCGTATAGAAAAAAGCGAAAGGGTTTATGAAAGAACTCTTGAAGCGACCAATTGACAAGCGAACAGAATTAACGGAGAAATAAAAAACAAAATTCTCAGAAAGACATAATAAATAGGGATTTGGTGGAAATACGTTCCAAAGTCATGGGTTGGCTAACAGAACAATATGCATTACATTGCGCATAT
This sequence comes from Glossina morsitans morsitans, assembly GCA_001077435.1. Classification (NCBI taxonomy): domain Eukaryota; kingdom Metazoa; phylum Arthropoda; class Insecta; order Diptera; family Glossinidae; genus Glossina; species Glossina morsitans. The sequence goes on along the minus strand of CCAG010013782.1, from coordinate 10,736 downwards.
ACGGATTTGAAGGTATCAATGATTTTAAGTCCATTGCGAACGTAGTTTTCTTACACACGTCGTTAAAATTATTTTTATTTTTTTTTTTAAAAATTTATTCATACTTTTTTATTACAAAATAAACGTTAAAAAGTCAACTTAGTAAAACAAGTTTCTCAAGGGAGTAAATTTTGTATCGAAATCAACTGAAAAATCTGAAAACTCGGAATTTCCATTGCATGTCTGCATTTATAAAAAAGAAAGAAAAAAGAAAAAGAAAAAGAAAAAAAAAGTTTGTTTTCTAAATTTTTTGTTTATTCATAAAAGTGCTCTTGTATTATTCGTTATTATAACATTTGTTGTTCTTGCTGTTGTCGTTGTTATATTTATTTATTTATTTTTTTTGTATTTTACTTTAAAACATATTTACAAACATTTTATTAGTTTTGACTGCAACGGCTCGTAAAACGAATAAATTTTAAAACTCTGTAACTACTCCGTATACCGATGGGTAAAACAACACAAAGCATAATATACGTAACGTTTTAACACACTGACGCCACACACTCAGAAAGCCGAGTCATGCAGGAATAGCAATAAACATACTTACATATACATATGCATAGATGTTATTGTCACATATTTCACTTGATTCATATACTGTTCTGCTTGCTCTCTGACTTTATGTGTACGAATACCACACACAAATACAGTCTCATACGCATATTTTCACTTTCTCAACATATAGCCAGGCGTTCATACACGCGTTCAGCTATATATAACACAACAAACATATTCAAATAAATATTTGCAATAGTTGAGCAGTTATTTGCAGTTGTTGTTATTACTGCTATTGCTCGTGTTGGAATTTTTATATCCTTGGCTTTGTAAAGCGCTATAATATATACAACTTTAGCTGGGAAGCTTAAATATTTAAGGTTCGTATTGAGTTAAGGGGAACTTAAACAAAAATTGACAATCATTTTAATAGGATACCCAGTCTGTAAACCAAATTATTTACGTTAAATAAGTAGATGATAAAAAAGTTTTGTTAAAAATCAAGTGATTAAAATACCACTAAGAAAAAGATATTTATATATAGATATATGTATATGTATAGAATATTTCAAAAAGAGAATTTTTATTTTAAATCAATCACGCAATATAGCCATTGTTCCATGAGCATCAGGCACAGTATGACTGCTCGATTACGTAAAAATCGCGATTACCGAATCAGTACACGCCGATTCTAATCTCAGTGGGCTCAGTCGGTAAAGGCGCACAACACTTATCGATTGAGCACACACCCACTAGGCTACCGGATGCGGATTATTCTCCTGGGCTGGCTACTTTGATTACTTGTTCAGATCGACGCAATTATATGGAGCAGATCAGCAATTCACAAAAGTTGAAAATGGGCGAAAGTGGACGGATGATGAAATTTTTACCGAGAGGACATCCACAAGCTACACGATTAGAGGCTAAAGACTATGGATAATGCTAGCGAATATTTCGATTATTAAAAAGTTAAAAGTATTTTTGAATTGAATTTGAATTTTCTAAGAAAATGTGGATAATGATTTAAGGAGAAGAATAGACCTTTAGATCATTAGATCATCACCTTATAGGCACGTAATAAACTTATTCTCCAATTTCACACGAAGTCTTTCATACTATTTCGTGTGTAAGTGCAGGTTTGTTTTTTTTTTTTTACTGAAAATTATTAAAATCAACTTTCGACTGAATATATAATTCCGTCGGTCGTGATAGGGACCGTCGAGAAAGTGATAAGGACACACGTAACGTTACAAGGAGCATCATTGGAAGATGATGAATAGGGATTTAACAATCGGATATTAATTTTTTTTTGTGGAATTTTCGCAGGCTGGACGTACGAGGCTTTGCCAAAAAAAAAAAAAAAACAACGACAACTCCATTTGTTGCGCCTCTATTAGAAATTCAGCGTAAGAATCAGAAGAAACATGTATATTTTTTTTATCTTATTAAGGAGCTCTCATCTACCCGAATTTGCGACGCCATGGTCTAAGATTTCACGAGTGCGGTAGTGAAAAAAGTAAAATCAAGTTCATGCTTTAGGAAAAGTTTTGAACCCATAACTGTGCTTTTAGCAAACGAACGCGTGCTCCGTTCACATTGTTTGAGAATATGTGTATATATGAAGGGGTTTCTGTCTGATGGTGAATTCATTTTTTTTTTTTTTTTGTGTAATGACCAAAGGTGTGAGGGACGTCCGCTATTCGTCCCGCCCCGGTGGTGGTCAGAAAGGAGTGAAGGAAAATAGCAAGTGGTAGCCCAGGGCATGTGTGGCCAATCGATAAATGTTGTGCGTTTACCAACTAAGCACTCACTGAAGCTACGACCGGGAATGATCAAATTGCACTGAGAGTTGAACTTGCAAACGTGGACTTCGTACTCGCGATTATTATCTACGCTTATCTTCTCGGTTATGTCGCAGCCCTGGTGTTGATAGGGATAAATACTAGGAGTTCTTATGAAGTTTTTGTCACAATTGCTGGATGCTATTAGCAAAGACTAATAAGACCAATCTGTTTACAGGTTTCGCCTCATGATGCAACCTCAATTCGTTGCCTTTAAACTATTAACAATGAATGGCATTTGAGTGTTATGTACCGTTCCTATGAACTTTTTTTGCCGAAATTTATGTGGCAGACAACTCTTGATCTTACGGTAACGCATCCTTGCGTACTTTGTTGGATTTTCGAAATTTGTCCATCAGAAATTCAACCCGTATCATTCTCCTAGACTAAAGGGATAAAATGGGACCGAAAACTGGATATTTTTCTTTTTTTTTCGAGATGAAAGTAAACAAACTTTTCTCATCTCTGTATATATGTATGTATATAGTGAAGATATTGACATCATATGGAATATAAATGCTGACTAGAATGTTGCCGGCGTAAAGAAAAGTTTGCCGGATTTAAAGATTATTATTAGAGGTGATTAGGGCAGGTATTGATATAAATTTTTTTTTTTGTATATTTGAGAGGTATGGACTTTTTCGATCCGATGACAATAATTAAAACAATTATTAAGTTTTTGATTTTAGCTTCAACACATACTTATCTAAGATTAGTCTTATGGCAGATGTAGGTTTCTTAAATGTTGCCGCAACTATATTCCATACATTCGCAAGAGCACTAGGAATCTTAATGCAGAAATCTCGGCAATTACTATAAATGATTGATGAAAAAAGGAAGCAAACTGTTTACAATCAATGGAATTTTACAAAGTAATGCGGTTTGCAAATATGCGAGAGTGTTGTAGATTCTTTGTGGCCCGGGGGGGAGGGGGGCAAGGGGCCTACCTGCCTACACCATTAATCGGAGGTAAAAGTATCTATAATTGGGTTGATTTAGTTCACCTCTATTGTTGTTAAAAATAAATAAATTTTATTCAATTTATTATTTACTTTTTGCTTTTTTTTGTTTTTTTTTTTTTTTTTTGTTTTTATTCAATATTTATTTACTTCTTTTTTCTCTTTTAATTTGTTATATTTAATATGTATATTTATACAATATAAATAGTATTTACACAAGTTTTGTTTATTTTATTTTTGCATTTTTTTTTTTTTTTTGTTTTTGTTCTTGTTTATGTTTATTTTGTCTATATAATATATTATCATAATGCAGCAACAGTTTTTGTTTTATTTATTTCTTTTACTTTATCTTTATAAATTATTTTTTCTTCATTCTTCTTCGTTTGAGGCGTTTTCAATGCCATATTTATTTTAGTTAATAAACTTGATGTTCGTGTATATAAATTTTTTTGAATGTATACGAATATATTTGTAGACATTTAATACTTGCAGTTATATAGAATTTAATTTCATTTCAATATACGTATCTATGTTTCTCCTTCCAGGACTCATTTTTAGTTTTGTATATTAAAGAATTACTTCACACAAATTAAAATTTAAATGTGATTTATTTGTTTGCTACAGACAGAGAACGTAATAATATTAAATAGTAATCAAAAGAATTTTTCCATTCTCTGCCTTTTAGTTGTTTTTTTTTTTCTCTAAATACCATTAAGTGAAATACAATGAAAAAAAAAAAAAAAAAACATTGGAAAAAATGCTTGACAAACAAAAAGAAAATGCTGACTTTAATGATTGTTTCCATATGAAAAGAATTGAGAAGAGAGAGAACGCTTGTGGCGATGAATTTTGAATACCCAATACGTCCGTACACGCAAAACTAACTTCTTTGTTCTCGGCTCTCGCTTCATCTAATCACTGTTAGAACTTTATCGTTAATAGTAATCGAGATTTTCTTCTTTTTCTTTTAACATCCTACAGCACTTGCACTACGGAGTATACTAAATTTGTGTGAAGAACTTAATATAGCCCCATCTTCTATTATACCGGTCTAGGGTAAGCTATTCATCTGACCGTCTATTCATCTGATGTCTGTCCGTTATTTTTGTGAGTTCAATTTATAAACTGCAATTTTTAAGATGCGGTAATGAAATTCGACCTGGTGATGTGTTTTGGCCTTAACGATCACACCCATTGAAAATGGATTGCATCGAATCATTTTTGCAACAAATTCCTATATGACGCCTTATTTGGAAAAGTCGTTATGTGAAGAACATTTCAATTTTTATTGTTAAGTAATAGTATCCGGGTTTTTGAAATTGATGTTAAAAGTTTGGATCGGGCGAAAGAGTTTTTTGATCCCCTCGACACATGACTGTTCGCAGAAAAGGTATACTTTTCAATATTTCGTGGGCAATATTCATTCAAAGTATTAATTAGCATAGAAATCATCTTTAGCGAACTTGGACTATCTAAGCTTATTATTTGAATCCCAAGTCCCCGGTTCTCATATGGAAAAAGCGGCCAACTTTTTATACTTTACGATGAAAATCGGTTCATAAGAGGGATTTGACGTAAGGCTTAACTCTGTAAAATTCGGGCTAAGCGGCGGTACATTTCTTTGGTCACCTCATTCATATAAAAGTTCCCGTCAAATATGAACCTTTATATGCCAAAATGGTCCAATTTTTAATATTTAATGTTGAAAATGTGCTCATGCCAGTAATTTGGCATAAACATGATCTGAATGAACTTTGAATCACATGAGTTCATGGACTCCTTGTCGTAATCCTATATAATCACGAAAATGAGTTAATGACTGTACTAAGCGAAGGATCTAAGAAATTTAATAGTCAGCCTTGCCTAATGACAACGTTCTTACTTCTAAATGGACAGACTCACTAAATTGAATTTCTAGAGAACATATACATATTTTATATTATGAGATCTCTGACATGCAAATTACTAAACTAAGACAAGAAGGACAGAATATTTTTACTCCTCACAGCTGCAAAGTAGAGACTGTTAGCAGATACAAAGTAGATACTGTATAGATTGTTACTGTGAGGCGTGTTAAACGTATAAAAACTGCATAATTTGTTCTGTTTTTTCTTTTTGTCAGTGTATCAATTGATTATTACTTGGAAACATTTTTGGACCAATAAATATTTATACCAAACTGTAAATCGCTGTCCAATCTGTCTACTTTGCACACTACAAGTTTCTGCGTGTTTTTCAGGGTCGATGATGCTTCTTCTCAAGTTTGATCTCGACTGAGAACTGATTGAAAGCTTTCTGCAATTTCCAATGGGTATCCCTTGATAACCATCGATATCGAAAAACGAAATTAGGGAAAGAAGGGAACATGTTACAAGTGTGCGTATATGAAATCACCCTTTGGCATAAGAAAAAGTTTTGAAATGTAAATCATAATATATTCGACAAAAAAGAAATTTCTTTTCTCCGACTTTATTTATATATATATATGTTTTTTTTTTTTTTATATATATAATAAAAGATTTTAAAAGAAATCAGTTGTGTCCAGGGACAGATTTCAATAGGGAAACGGGAAACTTGCTTTACTTGCTTTACGAATTTGTTCATAACATTTTTCATGCCCTACACCATTTGTGATATAAGGTTATATTAAGTATGGAGATAGGGCCTCATTTTATAAGATTTTCTGTTCATCTATCCGTCTGTCTATTTTGCTTTCTTGTGTTCAACTTACAGGCCGCAATTTTACAGGTATTTTGAGTAAATATGTTATACTGACATGATTCGGATTGGATCACCTTTTCGACCACTTTCCATAGAGGGCCTCGTTTTGAATAGTCTTAACATGAATAGCTGCAGGACGGTGTTGATAACCGCTGTACTCGTTTTACTTACTACTTTGAGATTATTATGGAAAACCTATAAATTTCAGAATGAGTTTACAAATCGCTTCTATGGCAAATAATATATCTATCAAATCAACACTCCTGACAACATGATGAGGAAAGTGGAACTAAAATGTAGAGCAAGCCATTCTCATATCTACTGTGATTTGTTGATTATATTGTTTATGATATTACGCCTATCCTGCTTTTTAACCGTACCATGGGTATCCGTAAATCGAGTCTTCTGAAATCTTGTAAGACATGCCGACGGCGTATAATTTATTTGATTAAATTAAACCTAAAATGTTAAACATATTCTTATTCATTAATAATAATAATAATAATAATAATAATAATAAAAAAAATAATAAAAAAAAACTCCTTAGGAAAATTAATTTAGTTTTGATTTTTCATTATTTTATTAATTCATTTCTTATATTATTTATTACTTATGTACTTATTTATTTTGTTGTTGTTTGGCACATTTATAAATTTGTTTTACTAACTTTGCTCTAATGATAGCTTTACAAAATATTTGGTAGGCATGTCAATGTCTTTGGTTATGAGAACCTTTGTGTTAATGTATCCTTTTTTTCATTTATTTTTCCCCCTTAAATTTTAATTTTAAGCTTTGAGCATCAAGTTTAATAATAATCTAATATACTTTTTAACAAATTATTTATAATAAATGCAAAAAATTTCAATTATTTTTCGCTATTTTATAAACGAATATGAGACATCTCTGATCTACATACAACTCCTTATCTAAAGAGAATTATATAGATTTTTTCGCTAAATGATTTCGCTAAGGATTTCTTAAAAAAAGTTAAAAAGGAATTATGAGGAATAACGGGATCGTGTATAAACCGCGACCTTTTGTCCAATATTTGAATTTATTGCTGTATAGAGTGAAGATCCATCCATGTAGTTATAAATCATCACTCAATAAGGTCATCGGATCATATATAGATGTTGCCACTATTGACGAATCCAGACGATTTTTGGAAAATTCTTATGACATTTCGACCATTCATTAAGTTATTAATTAAGTTACAGTTGTTTTAGTGACATCGTTTTTGTTATTTTCAAAATAATTGAAAATATCTGAACATAGCATCACGTGTTATGTAGTAGAAGTTTTAAGTTAGTTGATTACATTTAACTCGAAAACATGCCGCAAAGAATAATAATATAAACGGAAAAGCATAAACTGGACCTAATTTATATATGATTTTTATACCTTAAAGCATTTGCAGTGAAGGGTATATCAAGTGTGTGCGGACGTATGTAACACCCAAAAGAGCTTTCAAAAATATGTTCTGAATCGATCTAAGTCTATCTGTCCGCCTGGTGTAGTGTACACTGACGAGCTTTGACCTACGGGCGAACGCTGCTGAAAATGGTTCAGATTGCCCAACTTTTCCGACCACTTCCCATATAACGCCCTATTTTGAAAAGTATGCGAAGTATGGAAAAAGTTGGAGTTTATAAAATTTTTCGACAAAAGTCCCTTAGTGATAGTATTTACGCATTCCAAATTGCTGTGAAAATTTTGGATCGGATGGGCCCATTCTTCGAACTCCCTTTCTTATAACCGTTAGATAGATCAAATTTGAACCACATGCGTCTATTTCTTGGACCAGACTCCACATAAGATTTCTCATGGCTGGTAAGTCTACCAGAAGAACGTTTAATTTTCAATATTTTCTGATGAATATTGGCCCTTTGTAGCAATTCAGTAAAGAAAATAACCTAGGGGCCACATAGGTCTACTTTATAAACTCTAAAATATATAGGGGTTAGCATGAAGAGAACGTTCCTTATGTGAGGAGAAGGCCCAATTTCTAGTTTATTATGACGAAAACTGAAAAATAAAAAGATTTTTAGGAAGTGAGTTAAGTCTGCTACACTTGAATCAATTCATATGATGTTCTGGGCATCTTCCAGTATGCGGCTCTTCCCGAAAACTTGGCCTTTGCACGAAAATAAGGTGTATTTTATGTTGACTGACAGTAATAAGTGATTGTTCTTAAAGCAAATTTATGAAATGAATGGACGGACAAACCGCATAACTCAACCGAATGCAAAGTTGAATTTTTTCAAAAAATACACAAACACATGCTTTAGATATCTCACAGGTATATACGTATTTCTTTCCTACACCTTACTTCCTCCTTTAACACGCATGAAGGTATCCGAGTATGAGACGCAATTGTTACGATTGCATGCGTAGATAATCCCTAGATGACCTTTTCCTTAAAAATAAATTGCGTCAATTTCACGTTAAGTACAATTTTCCAAAATTGTAAACATGTCATGAAAATTTTCTTCAACGAAACTAGACGGAAGTTTGCGAAATTAGTAATGTCGGCCATAGCGGAGCTTAGCTTTTTTACGTTTATAATTCAATTAAAAGTTTTTCTAACTTTTTTTTATTTTTTTTTTTTTATTTATAATATTTTGCTTAATGTTCTTGACTGAGTTTTTAGAAAAGTAACATTAAAGTGGCAGTTATTTAATCTATAGTTTATGTAATTTTAAGTGTAATTATTTACAAGGATTATAAGGGATTCAATTCTTCTTTCGTCTTCTTCTTCTTCTTCTTCTTTTGCATTTTTATTTTGTATTATATTTTTCGTGTCATACAAATTATTTACACAATTTTAAGTTTAGAGCTTCTATCAAATCGCTTTAAGTTGTTAAACTATACAAAAAGCTTATTCAAACCTTAGGGAATATTTGTTGTAAATGAGAGCAAAGGGCGACGAAACAATTTTTCTTATTTATTGAAGTAAGTCATTTAAGCCATTAAAAATTTTTACTGTCACAATTATTTAAAATTATATTTCTTTTCGAAATACTTTACACTCTACCTATCTATCTATCTATTTATGTTAAATATGTTTCAATAAAATTTTTTATGTTCTTGTCGCTGTAAGTAAAACGTCATATATGAAAATTATTTATAAAATCCATATAAATTCAGAGTCCACAGAAATCCGTTCTAATAACTGAATTACGTTTAAAGATGAAATATATTCATTATTATTGATCGTTAACATTGTGTTCGACGATTTGCTGAACTAGAACTTCGTTGTTGTAGAATATCCCTCGTTTCGGTTTACGTAAGAGGTTCTTACAAGTACCTCTTACAGAACTAACTTAACACGATCGACAGATTTCCGGCGAGATTATTGCTCCGTGACATAGAAGGACAGACATAGTGACTCCTTAATGACATTGCTTCAAAGAGTGATGGCTTCTGCATTTTAAGTATTATTTACTTGCTCTTAAGAGATGAAAATGAATTTGAATTGCTGAGTACAATCTCAATAGCGCATAGCTTGGTGTACGAACTTCGCTGTAACGGGCGGGTTTTCTTTGCCAATGTTAATATATTGCGTATCATAATTCCATTCAATCACGTTCATCCACGATTCACTACTATTCCCCCATGCCATTGTACACATTTACTTGTCCATTCGTCTATTCGTCTGCCCATCTTATAGTATAACACATTAGTGTAAATGTCCACTAATGCCTGCCAATTTGAGTGTCCGATCATCTCTCTATTTACCCGCACATCCGTCTATCTATATGTGTGTCTATACCCTAGTCACCTGTGCATTCCTTAGCGGTTCTTAGGAAGTTATCAATTCAAAAAATGGAAGTTACAAATCTCGGGCCTTAACAAGTAAGCAAGAAGACGAAAAGATTCACAGGCAATTACAAAAAGCAATTAAAATTTTCTGAAATTTTTCCTACCAATCTATGATCAATTTGGAGTGAAGAGATCGTACTTTAAAAGTTACAGCTCATCTCGGAGGATCAAAAATTATAAGAAAACTGCTTGAGATAGTAGCCAATCGAATATATGCTTCGACTTAAGCATTACCGTCTTCTTCGTTAACTCTATGAATTGTCTATAGTTCTTATAGAAATATTTATTATACTTAATCCGTTATAAGAATGAAATTTATAATCGTTTAAATGCTAAATGCAAAAGTAAAACAAAGCAAAAAAAAATAAACAAAAAACAAAAAAAATTAAAACAAATTGTTGATAATTACTTTAATAATAACTCATGTTCTTATAGCATTCACATGATTATTATTATTTTTCATTTGCATGAAGCTTCGCACTATGCTAACATGTTTAATGTTTTTTGCTTTCTTCGTTTTTTGTTTTTTTCCTCTTTTCGGTCACATTTATTATAAATACATAACGAGGTAACATTTAATTGATTAATTTATTAGAAACATTTATGTCTTTATCTGCATTTATCAAGTATGCATTTAAACATCTATAGATGTATGTGTGTATGTATTTATGCTTCTATGAGTGTTTTCATTTATGATTGATTATCCCCTTCTTCTTATACAATTAACACTTGTTTATAATCTTATGTATATTTAAATACATTTCAATTAAATTTATTAATTCACTATTTGTCACTGCTCTTGCCTGCATATACAATATTCATGTATTGTATATTGTAAGCTGTTCTTGTTCTTGTT
>CCAG010013781.1:0-14841 GCA_001077435.1 Glossina morsitans morsitans | reverse complement strand
CTTTGCAGAGACGCTGACCTGCTAAATATAACTGCATCGATCTGAATCAGCGCAATATTAGAAGAGACCAAGTCTGGAGAATATACCGCAACCAGAATGAAGATCACTTTCTGGCTGGCATTTGCCAGGAACGGGGGGGGGAGGGGGGGGGCTATATGCGAATTTTCATAGATTTCGAGGCCACATTTTTTTGCAGGAAATCTCCCGACCCACTTTCTAACTATCGGATAGCCTATCGCATTTTCACTCCTCGCTAGCTCGAGCTGTATTTTTAGTTTTTTTCTTTAGTTTAAAACGGAATGAAATGCAGTTTCATGGATGAGATTCATCTTTTCCAACCTTGATGTACACTAAACGTTAAACTTGTAAGCAACAAAACGTATATCGTACAAGCAAAAATATCCAAGTTACTTATAATAAATGCAAAATTTGGGGGAGAGTTTACAGAATTTATTTGCACACCTAATATAAATATGAGAGCACAGGGGGAATCTGTTCTTGTTGGCGGTTGTTTTTTGGCAGCAGCCCTCCCTCTTACTCTCCCGCACACTGTAAACGCTAATATTAACCCGTTACTAATCAAGTATATTTAGTTCGCGTTATCGATGTCTCCCGCTCTTCGGTACGTAATAAGAGCTGCAAGGATAATCCCTAGCATTTGCCTTTTGAGCAAAAGGACACAGACTTCTAGGCGAGCCTTTTCTCTTATACATGAGCAAATTTATCGAAAATATATCTGATCGTTTTTAACCCTTAGATCGATCGTACGCAGTCTCACAAACTAAAAAATCACGACAAGTCTGCTTTTGTGTCAAAGAACGCCCAGTGTGTGGACGGGCTGCCATCACTGCCTAACAAAACTTGCTTCAATGTCGCGACATTTCTTTCCATTGATACAATTATCCATTTATCGCATCTCTTCTTTTGCTCTTCTCATACTCATTACATTAATGGATGTTACAAACGAAATAACGAGGATAGTACATCTGTTTTAGCGGATACTTCAGATTTCAGTTTCAGATTTACTTGTCCGTGTTTCATCTAAATTATATTTTTCTTAATTAGGTACTTGATGTCAATATACGGGAGTCAAGTGAAATGTTAACTATACGTTTGCCTTTTAAGCCAATTAATGTTAATTACCGTTGCCTTCAAACTCACCGTAACTTCATTGAGATCCTCATCTCTGTGTGTTTTCTTACCGGGACGCTCCATTTCTGTAAAAAAGAAATTTAATTATAATTAAATTGATTATGTTATGTTACGATAATTGCACATTTGATAAAATGACTGCATGGAGACAAACCGACTTTGCGAGAGAGAATAGTAAAACTGAATAGAAGATTCATTATCCTGTACTTGCTGACGTGGCAATATACAACACCGTCCTCATTGGCAACAAGATTAACACGAAAATGTAAACAATGACATTAGGTATGAATAACTTGCCTGTAACAGGCTATGGGTAAGCGGAATATTTGCGAAAGGCAAAAAATCGGTCGAGCCAAGTCCGTTGAATTGCAATATTCGAATGGTCAAGATAAGGGTTCGGTTTATGGTAGTCGCCGTCGAATAAACTTGACGCAAATTTTTGCGTTCGAGTATTGAGTTTACAGCTGTCGACAATGTATATGATTTTTGTCAGTGTCGACTCAGAACTCGTTCGATGATAAAATTGGTCTCAAGGCGAAAGTAAAGCTCAATATTCGATACAATTAATGAAAGACTAACTCATCTTATTAATGACGAGAATTCCAAAATATCGGGAGAGACAAATAATTACTTTGCGAAACTTTTCCCTTTTTGTGCAATAGAAAAAAAAAAAAAAAAAAAATATTAACTAAAAAATTGTTGTGAAATATTGAAAGACGAGTTGAACAATTATAAAAATACACTTAAAACAATTATGTACAAATTAAAAATACTGTGTTTATCGAATATTCAATTATTTGCTTTCTTCTGCTTCTTTGCATTTATTTGCACCCACAATACAACGCTGTTTCTAATCTCGACTCGAAAGCTTCATTCGACCCGATACCAGTTAGCTCATATAAATTCACAAAACAATATTGTCGAAAAAAACGGTCGCATTTGGCGTCGGTTGCCATAAGCCGATACCAGAAGAAACATTATGTGCTTGTGGTCGTTGTGGTGGTGAATGTGGTGCCTATATATAATTTGTAAATAGATTTCTCCTAAGGATTGTAAATAAAAATCACATTTAATATCAAAACGCGTAAAACACTCCGTTGCGTTGAGAAGATGAGCGAAACATTTGTTCAATTGACATGAAAAACGCATTCGAATAAAGTTCTCTCTCTCTCTGTGAATTTATTAATTTATCTCAATAAGTGGCAAACAACTCGTTGGACATTTCAAAAGAATTTATCCGTTCATACTATTCAGGCGGCATAGCAAAGTAGTTAAAAAGCGCGACTATCAAGTCGGCATACGCGTGTTAAATCCTCAGACCTAACAGACCTCAGGTTGCAGTTAATAGAATGAGGGTTCGATTGGTAAAGCCATCATACACTTAACGATTGGAAATGCATCATCCAGGCACCGACTACTCTCTCTGTCTTCATCTCCTCCCTACTTCCTTCTAATCATCACCTGTGTTCACGCACACATATAAAACGTATATATATGTGTATATAAAAGAATTCAAAATAATCGAAATGGTCAAACCCGAATTGTTTTTATGGATCCAACCGAAATATGTCATTCAAGTCCGTACAGTAACTTACTAAGGAATTGAAAGGCAATTGGATGCAAAACTTCGGAAGAAAAAGCCAGGAAAAAATTCGTACCTCATCAAGATTTCTTGCTCCTGATAATGATGGACACTGAAGGAGCTACTATTGGAGTTCATTTTTTAACTGCGATAGTACGAGCAGGGTATTCGCACTATTATATAACTTTTAATAAGATGTGAAAGTTATATTTACATATATGTCTGATATTCAGGAGACCATCTTTCATACCAAAAAATCGTATAAATACAACCCTGTTTAGAGTCAAAATAATTTGATGGATAACCTAAGTAACTTGAACCGATGCTATACAGTGAACGTATTAAGCTGAAGCAAAGACATATCAGAGAATAAATATATTGGAAGGCATTTATATATTTTTACACCCTATACTATTCGTGGTACAAGAGTATATTAAATTTATGTGAATGTAGACAACACCCAGAAGGACTTGTGATAGATCCATCCTTCATTATACCGATCAATCCACGAATGACTTTCCGGGTCGATCTAAGCTGGTTTGTTCGTCTGTCCGTCTTGTTTACGGTGTTCAGCTTACAGTTATGTTGATGAAATTTAGTCCACTCACGTGTCTTGGCTTAAGAACGGACACTATCGAGAGTGATTCGTATCGCATCACTTTTTCATCGATTTCCCGCATAGTGCCTCCTATGAATAGCTCTAGGATGATGTAGGGTATTTTACGGTGAGACACGGCCTAATGTAATCTTTTTACTTCTTTTTAACCATTGTTCCCTTCATCTGGTACGTTGTTGTTCCCTTCACCTTCTATATCTGTTTCATATATGCTATATTTTTTTTCCATATACAAAGCCTGTCGTTGCGATTGCATTTAAAGTGAATACGTTTGACGGTTTGACGGTTTGACGGGTAAGGAAGAAAAGAGAGAAAGGATTACAATCGTTCAATAGATGAAAAGGCGTAAAATCGACAAAAATTAAGTGTTGTCTGTCGGTTCATCTATTTTCACTTGTGTTATACCTATCTAAATAACTTGTTTTGTTTTTTTTTTTTGGAGGGAGGGGGGGGGGGGTGGAATAGGTGGAATAGGTTCTGGAAATTTTGTCAAAGCAAATGTCACATAAATAAAATAACGTATAATAAAAACGAGGTGTAGATTAGAATGGGAAAAAATTGCCTTCTCCCCGTTTAAGTCGCATGAACCTTTTTGATAGAAGAAATTTAATATCGTTTTTTATTACAAGTTACACTTACCGTATAAACGTATTGTACCTTCGGTGTCCCCAATGCTATTCTTCGATATGCATTTATATCCGCCAAAGTCAGTTGATTGCAAACGCTTGATATGTAAAATCATTTCGACAGCGTACATATTGACTTCCTTCTCAGTTAGTACATATCTTTCTCCAGCAATTATCATTTCCCCTAAAGACAAGAAACAAAGCAAAATTCCACTTAACCGATTTACAAAATTTTAAAAGAGAGAAACTATAAAAAAAAAAGAAAAAAACGAAAACAAAGCAAATAAAAAGAAGGAACAGAGAAACTATTATGATTTATTATAAACTGATAAAAGGCGGGGGGGGGGAGAAGTCGTAATCAAGTACAAGTCGTCATACAATCACGAATAATCTGAAAATAATGGCAATGCAATATCGATGAGCGAGTAAGGGGAAGGAAAATTTATTACTTTTGCTGTTATCAGGTATTAAACGATTATGGTTATAAGAGTTAAATATTTGAGAGACAAATTTTGTGGATATATCAACATGACTTGGAAGTGTAAGAGCAAGTGTTAGTATAGTGGCCACGTTTGCAATAAATGTCATATGCACTCGTGTCATTTCGTTTGACAAGATGAAGAAGAAAGAAAAAATATATTTTTTTGTGTTTTTGTTTTATTTTTTCCTTTTTTTTTTTCTGCTCACTCAAACACCACGTTGCTTAAACCTTAATGAAGAATGAGGTTTACCATCGCATGAATGAGAGAAGTGAACTTTTTTCTTGCCAGTGTTTGTTTTCTGTTTTTGTTTTTTTTTTTTTCTTTGTTTTTGTTTTCTTTTTACTCTTCTCTTGTTTTTGGCTTGTAGTCACTAAGCACGAACTTAATAAAGACAAATTGTGGCAAAATGAAAAATGGTTTTTCTCTGCTCTCCAAGTGGAAAATTGAAAAATTTATTTCATGACAATGAAGAAAACACACACAAATATATTTTCTAGTTGAATACATATACTCAAATATATATATATATATATATAAACTAAAGTAAAACTTACCGTTTTCTCTTTGCCAATAATTGATGGCTTTCGGAGAGGCCTCCACATTGCAAATTAAAGTAACATCTGTCAAGACCGGGGCGCCCACCAATTGATTTGGCACTTGTACCAACGGATGAACTACATAAAATAAAAAAGTAAAACAAAAAACAAAAAAAGCAAAGAGAACAATGCATACAAACGCAAGAACTACATGTTTAAATAAATTTGTGGTATTTTGTTTATTTTCCAATAAATTTATCTAAAAATCTCCGTTCTCTTCACATCTTAAATTGAATTTAACCGCAGCTGTTAGTTTTGGAAAACGTTTCCAAAAAAAAAAAAAACAAAAAAAAGCAAAAAACAAAAATTTCATTCTTCTCCTTTTCGGAGTTCAACAGTCAATGTGTTGCAGTTGCCGGTAGTAGTTGTTGTTGCCTTTTCTTCTTTTTTGTTTTATTCCTTTTCTCGTGTACTTTTCTATACACATACGTATCTATGTAAAATAATTTATGTTCGATTTGTGCAGCAGATTGATGCGATTTTAATTGAAAATGGATTAGTTTGTTAAGCAAGTGGTACATGTTAAAATCAATTTGAAATCTGTTGCTTCTTCTTTAAGTTTCAATTAAAATGATGTAAATTTCTTATCTATGAACTTTTTGAAATACACAAACAAACGAACAAAAAATCGCAATAATTGGCATTACGTTAAGTGTAAAGAATATTTAAATCCTGCAAACAAGTCGTAATAACTTTTAACAAAGCAAAGCGTTTGCTTTAGAAGCGCATACGTATTGTAAGCGGTCACGTGTTTATGTCCTTGTTAAACATTGCAGTCTAATATGCGGTAATAATGAATGAAGACTTTCGAAATGTCAGCGCATTTCAACAATCGATCTCACTTACGATATATTCGCTTAGATTCAGAAAGTTGAAATGGACGAGAGGAGCTAGTGAACGTCAACCGTCAATCGGCATTACATTCCAGACGCTGCATAAGCTGGCTGCTCATACAACTTATTTTCCATTGCCTAAATGATTGATTCATCGAAGAAATCCTTTAAATATGACATGGCCAACTGCCGAAATAGAAAGATTCACATCCTTCTGTACATTTAAAATTTTCTCCTTCATCGCCAAATTTTAGAAAGTAACGAACAAGTGGCTTGCCTTTGCTTCTTTCCCATCATAATTTTTATATCCCCAAATTTAAATAAATACCACGTCACTCAATAAATTCCAAAGTCGGATAATAAATAGATGTTGCCACGATTGTTTTAGTGGCGCTACTCTTGTTTTGGAAAAAACATGACAAAAAATTTAAGTTTAATGCGTAGCATCACTAGAACACTTGTAACTTGTTCACCACTACAATTGCAATGCGATGAAATTTTGACACTTTGGGCATTTCCCTTAACGGTTGCCACGATCTGAAAATCATATGGAATCGGCATTCGTTATTCTACATTTTTTCATTACACATCGGTTTAAGTTTTTTTCCGAACAGTGGATTTAATTGCCTTTGTTGACAGGCAAATGAATACTTGAGCTGCATTTTCACTATATATTTGAACAGCTTATCTAGCGAAGCTTTTTTTGAAAGAATTTGTTTGATTCTGTAAAATAGTTTTCATTTGGTTTGGTTTATCAGGTGCGGAAAGGCGTAAGCAACAAAATCCGGAATATTTTGACATTTTACTATCGATGATGTGACAAAGGTATTCAAGCAAGAGAAAAACTACTGAATATGCATGAAGAAGATATGTCGACAGTACACCGATGTCAAAACTGGTTTGCAAAATTTCCTTTCGATAATTTTGATATTGAAGATGTACCATGTTCTAGAAGGTCAGTTGAACTTGATGCAGACGAAGTAAATGGATTAACTGATACAAGCCGCGGAAAAACTATTCGTAAGATCGTTGTTCGAATACATATATCGAATTCGACTGTTCGTATTAATGTATTTATCCACTATATAAAAAAAAAAATGGTCTTTAATTTCGACCAACCAATAGAATTTACTGAAGCACGTAATGGATATATAAAGTGAATGCAAAGGAATTTAGGATCTTTTGTCGTTTTTATGCGTAAAACGAAGAGATTTTTGTAGTCCCCTTTTGATGTCAGTTTTCCACCATTCAGAGAATTGAACAAAGAGCGATTCTAATGGCAAACCGGATCGGGCAAGTTTCATGTTATTTAGTCAATGCAACACAAATTTTATCAGACAGATCACATCAATTTCTATCGGGTCATCAAAGATGCGTTTGGTCTGGGATTCATCTAGTGGATGGTAATATCTTTTCTATTGACCTCTTTTGGCCGGTGTTTTTGGGTTTTAGTGGATCGTTTGGTCCAGCTATAGAACCTCATAATCAATAATTCTCTCCCAATTTTCACTGAACATAGCAAGCACAGTCTTATTGATCCATCACTCCTGGCTTCGAAATGAACCTTTCTTCAAGCATAGCTCGTTTCAAACGATATTTCGGTATTTGCCGCATTTTTGAACAATATATGAGTTTAGTCAACATTTCAGAGACCCTATACTACGTATATATATATATATATATTATATATTCTTGATTAATACTAAATTCTGTATCGATCTAAACATGTCCATCTGTCCGTTTGTATAATTTCTATGATAAACAATCTAAAAATGAAGTTCAAATTTAGCAGAAGTGTTGAGAGTTCTTGCAAACGGTCCGAATCGGTTAAAGGACGTGCCGACGATACACTATAAAACGAAGACGAAGGTCTTGTTCTCAAACGTGGAAATATTGAATTTTCAACTCATTAACTGCAACAGAAACAATCATAAAATCTTGCTCATACGATCTACGGATTAGCCTACAAGTATCGAAATCGAACAAGTCGGCCGTGCCCGTTCTTAATTATAGATTATCGAAAATGCATTTTTGTTTTTTAACAAAACTAGCGGGTATAGGAGATTCGATCACGCGTAAATATAATTTTCTTAACTGTTTTAATTTCATTGTTGAAAGTCGTAAGATTATAAACCGACCTTTTTTATACGAATTTGCTGCAAAATTTTATTTCTAAATGCGAAACAAACTCATTACAATTCACAAATGATTTGTAATGAATTCATCATGAATTCCGATACAGAATCCGATTTATTTACGTCTGTAATTTGAACAGGAGCAAAACTCTGCGCGTAATACTCTATGCAATCAAAGAATTTTAAATACTTAAATACACTGCACAGTTCTGGTTAATTGTAATGACCGTTGATGGCTTAGTGTGCTTGCATTTCAACATAAGTGATAATATATTTCGAATTTTCCTTTTCGATGTTGTTTTATTTTTTCACCTAAAGTGAGCACGACAGGGAGTCATTTGTCCCCATTGTCTCGTTATCAAATGCAAATAAAATGAAAATTTCAAATATATTTTCATCCGGCATACATGCATATTAACTTTTTATAAGTGCTTTTGATAAAATGGTTCGCAATCTCCCTTTAGATTGAAAAAACAAAAATAGTATTTATCCAGTATTTGGCATGACAAGAGCGTCCCCTTTTCGCTTTTTTTTTTTTATGTTGATTTGCTTTACTTTTATGTTTACTTATTATCGTTTGTCTACTTATGTCCTTAGGTGGTACTTTCAATATTTGTTTATAAAATCGATTACATATAGATAATTGTCTGTGTTTAAACTTTTACTGTTGTTTACAAAAATAACAATTCTGCTTATATATATATTTATATATATAAAGGGAAATGATGATGGTTTAGATTCCATACTCACTCTCTCTCTCGCTCTTTGTGTATGTATGAATGTGTTATATATTGTTTCATTGTTCTCTTAAGCGATATGATATTCTAATAACTCTGGTAATGCTGTCCGTACATTTTGTCTTTCTATTGTTATAAAATTCATTATTAATCTATTTTATAAGCCGGTTATTTTGAAAGTGACACAAATCTATTTTCTTTTTTTTTTTTAATAAAAATTTCTTACACATAAGGAAATCATATTAAGTTTGCTCCATTTTGATAATAAACGGCGCTAACACATGCACATCTTTGACAATAACGTCACTGTAGACTTTTAAGGAAATCATTTTCTCACATTCTGGACTACTTGTCGTACCGCGGTACATTAAGTTTTTGCGCACGTATACGACATGTAGATTCACCTTTTAGTAAGCCGATCGAATCAGAATCACACTGTGCACCGATCTAAGCTTATCTGTCCGTCCGCTTTGCGATCACTTTTTCAACTACGTACCATATAAGGTATTATTTTGAAAAGTCGCTGCTTGTTTTTATTGCCGATGCTTTCGAGACTGTATGTAAAAAAAAACTCATCAACCGAAAGAAATTTTTTTTTTTTAATTCTTAAGAAATATTCTGTGTTTTGTCAAAATTATGTATCTTTAAGTTGCTACAGTGGCGGTAAGCCTTAAAAATGTGAGAAAATTAAATTCACCGTGAACTGAATCTTCAATTTTCTTTCCTTTAAAGCATAAACTTGCTGTTTGTTGAACGTTCACCTATGCGTCCGGTGGCCAATCGAGGCTATTTCTGCACCGAATTTTTGATTGGCTTGGGTATGTATGAAAAAAGGAGGATTGAAAGTGGACTACCCAATGCAAATCCTATAAAGATATCTGATGCACTTGTCTTAGTCGGCCGATAACAAAACCATTCTCGTCGATTGTGCTTTACACTTATAATATACGAGGTGTGTTCACAAACAAAAAGGTACTCTTCAAATTTCGTCGGCTTCGTATATTCGATTTTCGCGTTCCCAAAATTGATGATAACTAAGATAAAGCCGGCATCGCTGCATTCTACTGACTTTCATTTCAAAAAAATTTTTAAAAACCCCTTTTCTTTTAAGCCCTTGGAGAGAGTGGCCTTATCCCTCCCAACTTGATGTCCAAGAGTAAGTTTGTGAACGTTTTGAAAGCAGAAGTTGAAGAAGATAGAAATGGGCAAACAGAGACGGTTCACTCGCGTTTTAATTTTTTACGAAATAGAACGATATATTTATATATGTAATTCACTGCATATGTGCGGATATGATGATATATTTTCTGATATGGGAAACTTTTAACAGGAAAACTGTTCGACGTTCGGTGCTATTGACAGATACACGCCTGTAGTACACATACATGTGTTATCATTGTTTTGCAATTATCTGACGGTTATCTCAGATGGTTTCGCTCATAAGTGTATATGTGACAACGACTTGATTATTTACCGGCGTTTCCCACTTTTGTCTTCTTGCTGTTACTTCTTCGCATTTCTCAATAACTAAATCGAAATGTTCTCTATGGCGTTAGACTTTTTCAGATTTTTCTCGTAACGCACGAGACAATTTATTTTTATTGTGCATATGTATGTAATTCTGATAACATATGTTTGTATTGGCATGTCATATGTTCTTGTTCGCCCCTTTCTACCTCTCTTCTAATTTGTTTTCCTCCTTTCCGAATACATTTGTTTGCTATACGTCTATGATAATCTTATCCAGCAAGACAAGGCATAATTTGTTTTTATTGCATAGATTAAACACAGTTTGTGATAGCATTAAAAGGAAAAAGTTGAACATATTAGTTTAGTTCTAAGCAAATAATATTATAAATAAGTATGTGTTGTCTTTACACACAACAGGTTGGGAAGAAAGTGATTATCGGGTTTGGTTTTTAAATATCATAAATCTTTTTGCCTTTCACTTTCTGCAGAAAATACATCAGATATGTCAAATCCTTGCAAATACATATCGTGATTAGAGTGACAATTATTGTCTGTCTGTCAATCGAAATCATAATTGTAATCGCAAAAGAACTTGTCAACAGCATTGCTTTCACTCTGGTTAGATTAAGATTCAACAAAGTTTCAATAATACTTTGCTAATAGCTTATGCGTGATTTAATCAGTCAAAGGTCTCGTCCGAATTTTCCGCTGTAAGTTAGAACGGGGCAATGTCATAACTTAGCGATTCTTGTTGAGAAATTTTGAAGATTGTAAATGTATTTTAAAGGTTTTCATACACTTTTGCCGAAATAAGGCTTTATATGTTATGTGGTCGCTAAAGTGATTCGCTCTAAACCATTTCCAATAGATTGTGTGCTCGAATCAAAATACGTCAGTGTATGTAATTTTTGTTAAAATATCTTAAAAATTTGCGGTCTATAGGTTGAACACAAAAATACACGAACCAAATTCGAACAGACAGAGCGACGATTCATAATATGATTTTTAGTCCATCGGTAAAATAAAAGAGATGTTCGTCTTTACGCCGTTTGGTTCTTATATACATCGGTACAAAAGTAAAAAGCGCATTTGCTATGGGCGTTGAAAAGTGATATTGCGATGCACGATTTCGGGAAAGCGTTAATGTGGAATTGCTTTCCATAAAGAGATGTCATTGCATATTTCATGGCACTTCCAGCTACTCTGATGCGGCCAATTCATTACGATGAACACTACATTTACTGTAAGCAACTTATAGGGCTCGTTGAGGCCGAGTGTGAAAAGTATTCAGTTTTGGCCAATTGCGGAGAAGTAATCTTTTGCTATGGCAACACCGGACCACACGTAACTCAAGAATGGGAAATTTTCCATTATTCACCACATTCTCCAGATATTCCATATTCCGACTATTCTCTCTTTGGAGTAGCAAAAATCTGGATTTCTTAAATGTTGTAGGAAATCCTTTCACACGCACTTTTTACAAAGAAAACAATCAAGACAAGCTTACATAGATCATTTATTGATAATTGTAAAGAAATATCGACAATACAGGTACGAAGTTATGCATTCACAACATAGACAAACATGCCCATTGGCCTTTTAGGAAAATCCTATCTTCGCTTCTTCTTGCAATTACACCATGTTTCACTTTCTAGGGAAAACGTTAGCAATAAAGTTTAAGCAGTTGAAAATCATAAACGCTGTTCCGTGCGCAAAACCAGATTTTTTCTTATTTTACGTCCAACGTGATTGAAAAGACCAAAGTTCTTGTGGTATCCGTAAATGATAAAAAAGTTTTTACAAAATGTTTTTGAAAAGGAATCTTCTCTTAATGCAAGTCCAGCAGTGTAGATAAACGTAGATTAAACAGAATACAACTTCTGCTTTGGTTCATACAATGCAAGCCATAAACTTCTGCCATATTTTTGGGAAAGTTTACGTTACTGCGCTCCCGAAACTTCTGTTATGCTTTCTTCATAATAAAATTAAATAAGAAAATTCTATTCGGCTGTGGTCGATTCTTCTATACCTATCACTTTTCTATTAATGGAAACGCGTAGAAAATGTAATTTTCTATTGCACTACACGATGGTACTGGATTGGTGCAGCATTTGTATAAGTATTGTAGGACCATGAACAGAGTATAGCGTATAAGGGAGTCGTTGCAACAATTGTAGCCTATTAATAAGTATTTTAAATGTATGTTGTACTGTGGGAGTATACTTGGACCAATTTGACCCATTTACAAGACGAATTTGCGTATAAGAGCCTGCACTATTTTTATGAAATTTAAGGCTGATATCGGTCATCAGAATGTTTCGAGCAACAAACGATAAAGAGATGGACAGACGGACAAGCACACCTTTCTTGATGCGCGTGTAGTTCATAAGAGTCTGGTGATTCCTTCTAGGGATGTTGCAAACCTTTTAACAAAATTAATATACCATCCACACCATCCTTCGGTAGTGGGTATGTAAACGGAGTGAGGTATGGTATCAAGGTGTTATTACCACTCAAAGTTTCATCATTTAAATCGCTTTGTAAAGTTCAAAGTAAACGTCAATTAGATGCAATTCAATTAACATCTTCGGAGAGAATTTGCATGATTCCAAGGATAGTCGACCTGATCGCGTATCTCCCAAATGTGTAAACTGGTAGCGTTATCTTTTTTGTAATCCAATTCACCTTTCGAGATAAGTCTCGATAGATACATCGTCGTCCTGCCCTCTTCCGCTGACCATATAATAAATAAACACGAGCTCGAGTTCATTCCATTGAATACTTCAATGGCAAATATTAATTAGTAATGCTAAATTAACCTCTTGCCCTTCAGGCCTGACCTAAGCATTTAAGTTACAAGTTTCAGTCACTTTGAATGATTTTCACGCCTTACATTTAATTTTCTGCACATCCGCGTCACTGATCAATTGATCAGCTAGAAGATAAGTCCTACTTAAGTGGTTGTTTGGGGTTAAAGTTTTCACAAACAAATTCTGACTTCATCGTCCTCATCGTTCCTAAATCAAGCTCATGTAGGCGGTTGCAACGCAAAATTATATAACAATTTATTGATCTTCTTACTATTTATGATTTTCTTTATTATAAAATGTGCATTATATGAATTGCTTGCATTATTGACAGCCAATAAGTCGTTTGATTTATATTTCCATGTACCCCCTCCCTATCTCTCTCTCTCTCTCTCTCTCTCTCTCAGTCTCTCTAGCTTTCCCCGGAGTGCTTGACTCGTATATATATATATAAAAACCGCTTTAAACATCCTTCAACATGTTAACATACATTTCCAACTACAGACGCAGAAAAGTTTCCTGAGTGGAAAAAGTAAAGGTAAAGTTTTTATAAAAGTAACCAACGAGAGGAGCATATAACACAACTACTGCGATGAACAGCAATAAAACCGTAAGAAACTTTTTCGTTTTCTCTGCTTTTTTTTTTTTTTTCTTTTTTTTTTTTATCAGTATAAGTTGAAGACATGTGTGTATACAGGAAATTCCAAACATAACAAACATTACTGTTGGTGTTGCACTTTTATTTTTTTTTATTTTTATTTTTATTTTTATATTTTTCTTAGACAGCTAATGGTGCGAATGCACAAAATCTTTGGCGTGAAAATATTTAAACCTAACATCTTTACGTGCACAATCGCCCCATAAAGTAGAAATTTGTTCGTATGAAAACTTAAGTTATGGAAAATATTTAATTTGAAAATTTCCTACACATACTAACAGAGGAAGTCCATTAAACTGTCTTTGACGTTTACGTACAATTGCAATACTGTACATGCAGTGCAAGGAAGAATAATTCCCAACTAATTTATTAGCTAACAGTGAAGGATAAACGTTCTAGTCTACATATCACCATTAGGGGGAGTTATGCCTTTTTTGCAATGTTCAACAACACAGCACCCTCCTCATCAATATATATATATATATATATGTATATGTAAAACAGTCTAAGAAAGAATACGTTCTTTACTTATCAGCTAACATGTGCCAAATGCCAGGGCTAAGTTTAACTCATAACACCTCAAGTCGTTTATTATTTAAAGAAGTTTAATACTTTAAGTAATCTGATCATGATTTGACTTTAAATTTATTTATTCGATTTGGTATTTCCCCCCCTCTATCCATCTGTAATAATGTGCGTGCAAGGTTGTTGATTAAATCAAAAGAAGAGAAGACGTACGAGCTTGGCATTGTAAAGTCGAACTTATAATGGACTTATAAAATCCTCTTCAAGATTTTACAATTCCCAGATGTTGCGAGGGAAAATTAAGAGTAACATTATCATCTTTACCTCACAAGCAATGTGATTTTGTACAAGAGCTCCCCAAAGGGGAAGGAATTTAATAGGCTTTTCAAATGAATTTTTGATAAATTTTTGGATTCATTTTGTTTCATTAAATGCTTAATGATATCAAATCGCTATCAAATAAAATAGAGCGGGGACTGCACACCTATTGTGTTACATATAGGTGGCGTTCATCGTTCCCAGCACATATCTATTCGTAGTTATTACGGTTTTTTTTGTACGCATAAAAAAGTTTAGATGATCTCTATTAGGAAGACTTGAAAGATTCAGTTATAAGTCTATT
>CCAG010013772.1:0-25044 GCA_001077435.1 Glossina morsitans morsitans | reverse complement strand
TGGGGAAAGTTGCATTTTCGTGAACACTCTTGAGTTGAAACCACCAAGAAACTCTGACAATACGTACAATTAGCTTTGGAACACGGAGAAGTTATCCCCATCAACTACTAATTAACCCGCTCGCATTTAATAAGAAATGTTTCCATATTTATGCATTTGCTTGACCTAGAGAATGTTGAAGATTCGATTCAAAATTAATCTGATCATTATCAATAGTTGCTGAGGCTTAAGTAGTAGCTATATTATTTCTTTGAAAAACATTAGGCGCCGTAGGCCTTATAATACTTGCGTACTGTTGGTCTGTCCATCAAGCTCCTGGTTGATATTAAAACCCTCAGAGACGCTCAGCATAGCAGAAAACCAAAGTGAACTGACGCATTCATGATTAACGACTACAGATCAGGGCTGAATATGAATATGATGCCGACATCAAATAGCTCTTAGTTAACTAAATATTAGAATAATCTCCGAAACTTTAAAGTTTTACATTGTTTTCAATCAGCGTCTTTTCTTTACTTGTATTTATACCCTACACCACTTGTGCAGGGTATAGGGTATATTAATTTAGTGCGGTCGTATTTAACAGGCAGAATGGCTTAAGACCGACCCACCTTTTATTATACCGGTCGATTTAGCATCAAAATCTGAATTGACCTAAACCTTTCTGTCCGTTTGTCCGTCTGATATCTGTTCATGTAAATTTGTGCTCAAGTTGCAGGTCGCAGTTTTTGAGATATTTCGATCAAATTTAATACAGTGATGTGTTTCGACCCAAGGACTAATGCTATTGAAAATGGTTCGGATGGGTGCCCT
This sequence comes from Glossina morsitans morsitans, assembly GCA_001077435.1. Lineage (NCBI taxonomy): Eukaryota > Metazoa > Arthropoda > Insecta > Diptera > Glossinidae > Glossina > Glossina morsitans. The sequence goes on along the minus strand of CCAG010013772.1, from coordinate 24,231 downwards.
TTTTCGATTACTCCGCATATAACGCCTTATTCTGAAAAGTCGTTATATGGGAAAAAATTGTAATTTTCAAAATTGCTCAGCAAAAGTGGCTAAGTTGTAGTATTTCGACATTCTAAGTTGGTACGGAAACCTTGGACCGGCCGTGACAATTTTTAAACCCCCTTGTATAACGAAAACTGAAGTTCACACGTCGAGAAGGTATAACTTTCAACGCTTCATGAAGAAAATTATATCATAATAGTAATTTAACATACAAAAAATTAAATTTACCAAATTTGGACCTTCTCGGGCTATTTTTTGGATCTACCCTTAATAAGGATTTTCACGAAAATTGAATATTGTAGTAATTTCATACAAAAATTAACTCTACAAAACTTGACCCATCTACGCCTAGGTTTGGGTCCTCCCTTTGTGACGAGTAAAATTGTACTACATTAGGTTACGTTTTGGGCCCTCTTCTCCATAAATACGCAATTGAAAAGTTTTACCTTTCTATGGAAACAAGATATAATTTTTGTGTTCTAGAATAAAAGTAAGAATTGTGAAGTAAGGCATTTAATGGTAGGCCTTGCCTGACTACATGTTCTTACTTGGTTCTTTTTGTAGATATAACCAATCATTTGTTATTTATAAATAGTAAATCGTGTTGTAACGTAATCTTATATTTTACTTTTTCCTTGCGCTTAAAAATAATAAGAGATGAATTGGGTCGGCACTAGCGTAGTGACATGCACACTTTTAATAAAATGAATGAATAACAAAATATATTTGAAAGCGGTGATGTTTTAAGAATCGCTTATACAATTCACACAAACTGATTTGCTTTGCTTATTTCAATTACATGTGCAAAAAAAGAGAAAAACAAAAAAATGCTTTAAGCGATATTCCAAAACAGTTCGTTAAGCCTTTAACATGGAAAAATTGAGTCCTTAGTGTAACATTTTTGAAAATTGAATTTTATATTACTTTTAAATCCCAATTCCTATTTACTTCGACTTTAAAGCCATAGCAGAGCGAGCATAAAAGGTAGCAGAGCATCATCTAAGCAACGCAGGAAAAGGAAGGAAAACAAGTTTTTCTTTGGCACAACTAAAGTTGGTTGGCTACAATTAGATGGGATTCTTGAAAACATTACCTCAACCGTTGCAACCAACCATCATTAAAATTAATGTTAGAAGGTGTTAGCGAGTAAATGAGTGAAAGTGCTCGCTTCATTCTTAATGCTTCCGTTGATGAGGTAAAGCGTCTGTGTTTTTTTATTAATACAGCAAAGGTGTTTCAAGACTTCGCAAAGCTCAACGCGACTTAGATATTAATGTTGATGTTATTGAAAAATAACAACTACTTTTACAGACAATATACGCAATACAGAAAAGAAGAACAAGAAGTGAAGAAATTTTTCATTGTTTGGAAAGGATTAGTGCGATTCGTTTTTATTCTGCATCCGCCAGCGATTTCGGCAGTCGTCATTTTATTTATTAAATTGTTATTGCCTTCCATTCGGCTTGCGTTGCAGTCTGCATTCGATCCTCTAAAGGCCATTATAGTGAATTAAGGAAAATGGTTGCAAGCGAACAAGTAAAATGTTAATGAATTAGAAAACCTTTAGAACAGTTTTTTTTATAATGGATTTTCAAGTGCTCTAAGATTAAAAGGTGTTCTGTCCACAAGCTTTTCATTACTTTCTTGCTATTTTTTATTTTATTTTTGTTTATCTACTTCCTCTTTGAAATTCTTTCTGTGTCTCACAGTGCTTATATGTTGTGCGTGGGATTGTAAACAGTTGGAACTCATATCTAGATTGAGTCTGTGCAATGCATTCATATGTGCGTACTGTTGATCCTCTCTATCAGTCACCGAGGTGGACGCAGGGACAGGCAGTAGTAAATTGTTTCCACATTTAGCGTTAATTAAAAAAAATATTGGTTTGCTATTTATGCAACAAATTGGGAAATATATATATATACATATATATGCCATAAACGGATAGAAGTCTGTAAGTAAAGCTCTGTATCAGAAAATGTGTGGGGAAGTCGGGCGCGATCGGTCAGTCATCACTTTTGTTAAGTACATCACTACTTCAACCGACTAGATACCCGACATTCGCAATTACCTTTACTACATTAATCCATCAATCTCATCTGGGCGTTTGCGAACACATGGGATAATGAAGATGTACGCTTTTCGTTACAAATGCTTTCTTTGGTCTTGCTTGCCTACTAATATTTTTAAAATCTCTCTTAAATCTCTCAGAAGTTTATTAAACTATGTAGAGGAAGCTAGCTATAAAGAAATTGTCGATCATCTGACTTCAAATCGCATTAAGCCGTATCAATAAGATGGGCATCAAGTGATAATTGGAAGGTTTTACTAATCTATTTGTATTTAGCCAGCATAAGACCAGCATCGCATGTCTTCACTTAATAATTAAAAAAAAAAAAAAAAGCGTTCATAACGTTTATCATGGATGGTCGACGACCATCTCATAGGGTATGATCATGGATTTCAAGATGGAACGAAATTTCTTTCGCTGGTTATATTGATCGTGTATTTTGTCCTGTATTTATATGTATTTACCTTATATGGACAACCGCTTGTGGGATGTCCTGTGAATGTCATGGCCACAAGGAATAGAGAGAGAGAGAGAAATATGCAAAATACCTTAACGAAAATATTTATATACCTCTTTAATCGGCGAGTCTCAGACAGGCGTTTACTTCGCTCTCAGCAAACTTTACGTTGTTCTGTTAAATTGGTATCGAAAAGTGTATCTGTGATTATAACTTTTCGACCAAGCCCACACATTTCTTATAGGGATAAGGAACGTAATTTTAGAAAAGAAGCAATCAATGTCAATAGGTTGCTGAACAACGTAATGTCTATAGAGGATATTTTTTTAATGTCGTTTTCCTTTAATAACATACATGTTTTCCGCTTTATGTTCGAAGAGCTGAGGTAATTCAGTTATGGCATTTTGACAGAAATTATTCAACATGAATATAACTCTCATTGATTATTGGATTCTATCGGATTAATTCATGTATTCGGAAGCATACGTCACTTCAAATAATTCTTTTGAAAATTATATCAATAAAAAATAATGCATATTTAAAGACATATTTGATTGAGAGATTGAGCTGTGAGTTAATTTTTAAATCAATTGCTTATTATGGCATTTCGAAGTTCAGCAAATTTATTTTTTCAAATTAAATTTATTATAACAAATTTTTGCAATAAATCAAACTTCAGATATAACTTGGGTTTAGTTTCATAGAAATTTCCTTGAAAAATATTTATTATCATTGCGTTTGTAAATAATAAACTGTAAATGCAAGTTTACTCGAATGAATAAGAAATTCCTTTATCTTGATTAAGCTAACGTAACGAACGGATCATGATTATTGCAATGAATTATTGATTTTGCTTAGAAATATAATGAAAAACTCCATAGAGTATTATTCCGTTTAATAGCTTTCTTTATTGACATACCGCAAATTACATAAAATTAAGAGAAAAGAATAACAAAAACGAAAACAAAAACAAAAAATATAATTGCGGAAGGAAAAGGAATAGGAAAAGAAAATTATGAACGGCGTGAACAGAAATGCATAAACACTTATACTTACACTTACACTAACACACACACACTTGTAGATATAAATTTTAATAAAAAAAAAAAAATTTCTCTTCTAACAATTCCCTTATGGGAGTCATGGCCCAATTGTGCGGCAATAAATTAATATAAAAATTCCTTGCGCTTAAGCAATAAAACGGTACTTGAAAAACTGAAGGAATTTTAAAAGTTTATCACTTCGCACATATATGTGTATGGATGTCTGAATATATAAGTATGCATACATGATGACAAACTCTTGACTACCGCACGATGATTTTTGTCAATTCCGCAATTAAAGGAAAGCGTAAGAGAGCGAAAATGAAAAGAAAACGAGCCGCAAAGAGAAATTTATATAAATTGCTGTATTAATGACAACAACGGAAAACTTAACGCGAAGCAGATGAAGCCACCATGTCAGTTAAAGTGGAAACTAAACTGTATTATATTTATAATGTTTGCACAATTTGATATAAATCACACTAGTGTACGGCATAAAAGCGCGGTCTGTTGAGAATTTCCTATACTTTTATTTTATTTGTTTCCCCCACATTGACCCATCACGCTACTGATCGGTTTTCATATACTGGTTGCTGGATTTTGTGACATCTATGGATTACTGTCTGCCATATTACTCGTTGCTGCAACTTCTTTCCTCTCGTCTGCACTCCACTTCTCTCCCCTTTTCGCGTCTTTCAAACTTAATAAACGTTGTCCAATAGTATTCATTCCACCATCGTTTAAGCTATCATAAATGTTTGTAGCCGCTATCAATAGATTTTTTTTTTTTTTTTTTCTTTTTGTCAATAATACAAGAGGTTTTATCTTTCATTCATTCGTTCGTTCGTTCATTTTTCAATAAAATGATAGCTGGTCTGTGTCGGCTATCGCGGACACATACATATTAAACACAATGTAAGGTAATAACTGTACTAGGCATGAATAACTTTAGCACAGGATAAATAGTAGACGACATACCATACTATATGCAGTTGGCTTGTGTGTGTTTTATCAAAGCCATCCATAACGATGGTATCGAGACGCCGTATAGATTGCATCAGTTTTTTACTGCAATAGGCTTTCAAGGTATTAATCTACATGTTACTTTTATTATTCCAGCAATCATTCATGTTGTCAGTTGAAGTTTTAAATTTCTTTCAGATTTTATTCATTCTGTCAAATTGTTAATGAGGTTAATAAAAGAGTCTATAACCTTATCTATCTACTATGCATCACATTTTGCAAACTTATTTGTTGCAAATTTGAAGGCTCTTTTTAATAAAAATAAGCAAAATTGAAATGAAAATGAATGATAGAACGTGCGGAATTAATCGCAACTTGATACAACGTAAATAGAGAAAAATTTATTTTAATCTTTAATTGAAGCTCGTTTAAGCTTAATAACTTTAACGATTATACCCTTTGCGTATTTCCTTTTGCACAGTTCTTGTAAATTTATTTATTTGATAGAAAAAGCTCGTAGTGATTTTATAAAGTTGCGGAAAGAGAAGACGTCACCGGCACAACAAACCAGAAATATAATGTGCAGTTCGTGTCATTTATCCATTGACACGGAGGTTAATGAGAAACCACTGCACTTTCTCTGCTTAAACTAGCCTTTACTCAAGTGTTTCAGCATCGAGTCTATTAAAACGTTTCAATATTATCTTATTATAATGAATTGATATGAAAATTGGACTTTGGCGTCGAAAAAACGCAATCGTGTGCAATTAGTTTAAATCATATTCTCTCTTTCGTTTGAACGCACTCTTCACACAAATAAGCTTATGCATTAGCTGAAGCATTGTAAATTTATGATGGAACTTTTCCAAACCCAGACATAACATCACACGCCCTTGACACAACGTATTCAGGCGAACATATATAGAAAGCATCATATAATCGATATAAAATAACTGAAGGTTAAATTTAAAGTAATATGGTCATTACAGAGATGTGACAAATCATATGGCAATCACAAGTGAACGCCAAAGAACATCTTCATAAGCTGAGAAAAGATTTGTTTTTCAAAAGCAACAATTAAGAAAATTATATGTCACTATCTTTTCATCTCCTCTCTACTCACTACCTTTATGTTTCAAGTAAATATTTATAAGTAACGATCAAAAATCCTCAGGCTTAGTCTTCAAAATGAAAACTTGGTCTCAGTTTATATTGTACTATGGGTGTGTTCGTTGGCCGATTTGGCCCATTCTCGATACCAACCAGTGTACAAATGCTCTCCAATGGATTTGTTGGCTTTTAAGCTGATAACTTCGTCTTTTCGACTTCTCAGAATGTTTACCATAAGAAACTAGACCGACGAAACGACAATTCAGAATTGGACACATCACGTACATGCATACATTGTATAGAGACTCTGAAGCGTCCTTGTGAGTGTCGCAAACGTTTTCGATAATATGAAAATACAACACCACCTGTACAGTGGTGGTGGGTAAAGAAGATGCGACCATAGGCGCATACAATTTTCTTACTTGTTAAAAGTTGTCAATTGTAGAGGCATTGAGTTTATTAGTTTTACATAAAGCTTCACAAAGAGTGAAATATTGTGACATGAAAGTAATTGTCCGGAATTTTTCGCACAGCATTACTTTGCAATTTAGTGTTCTAAAGTTTTAGCTAAAAAGTTGCAATGAAATGAAATGAACTTAAATGATTTGACAAGCTGCCGGTATTTTTCGGTAGAGGGAATGCTCTTAACACTTTATTTTAAGCAAAAACTTACCGAAGAAGTCTGCCTTAATGATGAATTGAAAGGTAAACGTTAAGCTCTTCAGTTAATATAATTGATTTGACGTAATAGAACTGCCGTGAAATAATGTTCACACATTTCTATATATATATACTTACATTTATATGTATATATGTATTTATATATAATTTATGTTTAGTATGTCTGAAGATGTGAGCGAGATATGAATGGAAAGTAAGTCGTGGCATGTTTTCTCTCTTACATAATATTAGGAATTTGCTTCGTTATAGTTGTTGTTGCTTTTATTCGTTCGTTAGTTTCTTCATTTTATATAACACAAGCTATTCTGAGTGATATTTAATGTACTTGTTGTCTGTCGTTGTCCTTGCTAGCCTGGCTTGTGCTTGTCCGGGTTTCAGTTATATAAAACGGGATATGTTGCCATGACAGTTATTTAAAATATACGGAAATAAAAATGTAGTAAAAAAAAGCACAACAACAACAATAACGGCAGCAGCAAGAATAATAAAAACTTATGCAATACCAAATGATAGATTTCTTGCAGCCTTTAGGGTCATGTCGTCCATGTACTAACATCCATATAATTGTATTCAAGTTATTGAGTCTAAAAGTCTCTCTAGAGTCAAGCAACGACGACTGCATGATAATATTTTTTAGCTTATGTTGTTTAGCTTGTTTGCTTGTTTGTCTGCTTATTTATTGCATGCTAGTAGGTGGATTGCCATTGCAATGGTGTATTGCAACAGTTTGTATTTTATCTTGCATTGTGTTGTTGTGTGTGAAAAAATTTACGATGAGTTAAGGTATTTGCCAGATAATTTTCTTATTATTATATACACGCGGTGTAGTTAACTTGTATCTCTTCCTTTCTCACTCTTTCCCTGTCTGTTTTTCTACTCATAGTGCTTGAAATTCGATAATACCGGATTTCTATGTAAAAACAAAAAACAATTTCGAGATAAAATCAGAAATGGATGTTAAATTAATGAAACTTTATAATCGTTTTATTTGCAACAATCTTAAGAAAAATATTCACATAAACTCTTTTTAGGCAACTTTTCTTTCTTCAAAATAACAGCATTTTCCTGCCTCTTACTATATATTTCCAACTTTGGTATTTTTTGCAAACATTATTTATGTTGAATTTGTTCACTCATTCGCGCCAACTAAGGTATGCGAACACACTTCGATTTATATGCATTTGGAAAAGCTCAGAAATTGAACGATTTACTCTTTAGCATTGTCTATCTAATAATCTGTTCACCACCTTTTCAATTATATAATTACGTCTTGAAGTGCGGCAGATATATATATATATAATAGGATGCTTATCTCTACATAATTTTTTACAAGATGTCGTATGTAAAGATAAGCATCTGACACAATATTTTTAATGAGAAAAGACGAATGAGAATGATTAAGTAGGGGAGGTAAGAAAAGAAGAAATGAAAAGGATATCTATGAAAAGTCGATATTTGACATTTGGCGGCCGCCACTGTCAAATAATCAGAAATGTGCGAAAGTTAAGGTCAATGCGTAATAAGCAAAGTTTAGTCAGGTTTGTGTTAAATCTCTTCAAGGAAATATTAACGAATAAAAATGTAGCTAATATGTAGATAATCGACTCGGGATCCTAAATTGATTTTATTATATATTATATAAAATACTCAGTGTGGGGATGTTCCAAGCTCTGCTATGTCTAGCAAAAAATTCGCATTATTTTGAGAAACTACACAACTTCATCCCATACTCCAATCGTTGGTTTATGCTTGTTTACAGCTTGGAAAATCGTACGGCAGCTCTTTTCCGTGGTTTGCTGACTTTAAATGAGATCATATGAATACCGATGACGATTAACAAAGACCCGCGCAGTTGGAGTATTAAGAAAAAACAAAAATAGAAGCGGACAGCTAAATATAAACTTATGTACATATGTATATGCATCTATATATATATATATGTATGCGTAGTATTGAAAAAGTCTTGAGAATTATGCCCAATAATCGGAAATTGAAATCGCAGGAGATAGCTGTTATCCTAAAGACATTGTTTGACAAAACAAGTCTCCGCACTGCCTAAGCACTTAAGTAAAATAAAAAAGGAACCTTCTTGATACTCTACCTTGCGGAGTCACAATATAAAGGCACTGTAAGTAGGTGGCGATTAAGGGAAATTCTCGGGAAATGTGTCATGCAAAACTTAGAGGGCAGGGTAGAGGGCAACAGAATATGATATTCGCAACTTATTCTCGAAATGTTTGCAAGCAGAGGATTTGTTTAGGGCGAACGGAGTTGAATCTTCAAATTCGAACGAAAAAATTGATCAACAGTGTGTGTACTAGGAAATAGTGAAGAGTTATGAAATGATAAAAGTCCCCTTTCTATAAATAAGTATCTTTTAAATTTTGTAAACAATTTTCTATGCGGTATCAAGGAGCAGTACGTTCACTATTCAATCATTTTACACTTCGGTACCGCCTTTGTTTTTTTTAGCGGAACAAAAACACCTACTTCTTACGAACGCACAGCCCCGGCAAAATTAGATGAATTGAATTTAGAGTCGCTGTCACACCCTTCTCTAAGCATTGTTCCCGACATCTCTCATCTGTTTGAAAATCGGAAAATAATATTCGAGAGAAAAATAATTAGATCAAATGATAAGAGCATTGTCGAAACTGAAGCGTATTTCGAGGGTCCTGACAAGTTCTCCTACAAAGAATGCATCGCAATATAGGGGAAAAGGACAGCTGGACTGATTGTATCGCTCTTGACGAAGGCTACATGAAAAAAAAATTTATTTTTGTCTTACTTAGTCCCGATAATTATTGACCGAAATTTACCAAGCACTTTACTACGCTTAATCTACCGGTACAAATATCAGCACACGTTTTCATGGGTATTAGTTTAAATTAATGACTAAAACATTCCTTGGCTCGGTTTATAAACTTGCGTAAAAAGCAGGCGTTTACCCAATAACTTCTAAAACAAAAAAAGGAAGGGAGAGAAAAGAACGGGGAGTAAATAACAAAAGGATTAGAAATTTTACACTTTATCTTTGTGCATGTGGCCTTTTAGATTGCGCCGTATTCCAGTCAAGTCAAACGTCTCATTCAAAATTCTGTTTCTATGCTCCTTAACATGGTACATTAGGTTTGTTAGAGCGTATGGATCGGTATGTCCGGTATGTCTATCAAGAAAAATAGCGGAATCAATGTATACCTTTTGAAAATCGGGGAGAGCGGTGTCCAGATTCGATCCAGAAGTTTGAAAATACGATTAAATCCTTCTTTTTCGACTGTTGTCACAATCTTGTCTAAATCGGTCGACACTTTTAGCCAAATTAGTGAAATTGGATAAATTATGTGCTTAACTCTTATCCATTCTTTAGGTAGCAACTTTGTCATTGTTGGATTATTTATGTTTGCTTGTGTTCCGTTATGTTAAGTTTATGTGCAAATGCTTTCCTCTAAGTATGCTATAGGCACGCGTCAGAATATTAATGAACAACCAATGCTGTCATATATGTGGCATGAGCACAGTACATACATATACATATATATGTATGCATACATAACATGCCGTGTTTGCAAAGTCTTGAAGTATTTTTAAGGAAAGAGCTGTTTTAATTTTAAAATATCTTTACTGAAATGGAATAGAGCGTGTAGTGGGCATAGATAGATTCCGTATAAGCTGAGTATAATGTGTTTTCTTCTTCTTGTTTTTGCACATTTCTTTTTTTTTTGTTTTTTTGTATTAAAACCAAAGTTTATGAAAGATTTTAACTTTATACCCATAAGTACATAGAAGTACAGTGTAAAAGAACCTCATAAGTTTGCTTTACTCAAAGTTATCTAGTTATTTATCAGAGCCCACATGAAACTTATTCTATTAACATATTCAACAGTTAATATGCTCTCACATGCCTTAGCAACGCTTTTTGTAAGAAAAGGGTTCATTTTGCTTTTGTTATTGTGTAAATCTTCATGCGAAACTTAGAAATGTTACAGAAACATCAAAGAGAGTAGAGTTAAGATATTTCAAAAAAATAAAAAAAAAAAAAAAAAGAAACATATGCGCACACTAGTTTTGAGGTGAAAAACCTAACATATATGTATTAACATTAAGGTGCTCCTTGAAATTTTCACAAAATTTCGAATAACGATGCATAGGTGCACAAATGCACAAATACTAATGCACAAATAAAAGAGGAAACCTATTCTAACGGAGCCGTTTATAGCGAATAAATTAATCTTCTGTTATTGTTCATTAGAACCTATGACCCGATTCATCTAAGCTGATCGGCAAACGGGAGAAACTCTTTCACCTTAAAAATAACGCATTTTTTCATAGTTCTCTGCAATGACGGCACACCTCTGTGAAAGTTTTCTGGCTTAACAACTCTTAAAGAAACAATAAAAACAATTAATTGCATAAACTCTGATGCTCTATTTGTTAGTTTGCGTAATCAAGGATTTATATATATATATACGTATAAGAAAAATAATTTTTCTTTATTTACGCAAGCACCTACACCTCCATGCATACATGTGTAACGGCCACGCAGATTACGTACACGTATGTCTGCTTGTACGAGTCCCGCTGTGCAACGAATAACAACAAAGTTTGTGCGAAATTCCACTTTACTCCGCTGACATAAAAAATGCACATCATACTCCCGTACATTTTACATACACGATTCATATATAAACATGCTTGCGGAGTAGGAATCGGTTCTATTATTCCATAAGAGAATTTAAATCGAGTTTGGTATGAAAATAAAAGCGTAGGCAAACTCGTCTTATTATTCATTACATTATTCATTGACATGTTATTTATCCGGTCAGTTGACCTTTTTCGGATTGTTACGATTGAAGGTAGCACGGCAACGTACACGAACAAAGTCCTATTGACATTTATATGACGTCGCGGTAGATGATTCCTATACTTAACGAGCACAAACGCCATCAGCTCAGTTGAAGATATGATAATAGAAACATGAAAAAGAAAGAGAAAACGCTTTGTTTTCGAAACCAATTAGTTTTGTTTTTCTAAAACAAATTTTCATGGCGCAAGCATATTGTATTTACTTCAAGTATTACAACAATCGATTCAATCACGTTCAAGGCATCGATTATTGCAGCTACGATGAATATAAAAAAACTTGCGAATGTTGTAATGAACTCGTAGTCACTAAATACCAGTAAATAGCATGTAAACATAAGATGTTGATTGGTCAGAGCCATTTTCACATAAAAAATTCACATGGTTCTTGTATATATTTATTTATGTACATATGCGTGTAAATAATGTGTACAAGTTGCGAAGAAAACATGATGTGACAGATATGTAGTAAAGGGTTTAGTTAAACTCAAGTAAATGGACTAACTAGACAAGGCGTGCATTACTTTCGTAAGTCTCTTCGAAATTTTTTGAAGTTTTTACTACAAGGAACTTTTATTCCTTTATGTTTTTACCGAATAAGAGAAGTTTTTTAGTATAAGCGCATCCACAGTGCAGGACTTAAATAAATGAATTTCAAAGTATAAGCTTTCAGCGAATCGATGAACCGTGCATATCAATGGTCAGCGTAGGTTGAAAAAAAAACTATTTGTTGAAATTTATACGAAGCATTTCTCCAGCATATGGGAAGAAGTAAAACGAATGGTAATCCGGAGAATTTCTTTCCTTTTATTGTTATTATTATAGGTATATAATGCCGCAGTTGTTGTTTTTATATATTTTGACATAAAATATCCAGGATAATTGCAATCGGATTTACGCAAATACAAATGTAAATGCACATACACACATATTAATATTGTCTTCTCTTACATTTATAGATATACGCGCATACTTATGTATACTTACACTTTAGCGTCGTAAATCTTCAAAGTGCGTATGAAACACTTAAGCATAAATTATAACGAACGCACCATGTACGCACATACATACGTACATACACACACACACACACACACGCACACGCGTGCGTGCGGATACGGTAATATGAGTGCGTATGCGTTTAAACGGACAGCGTACGTACGAAACAGAATCAAATTCACTGAAGAAAACCGCACATATAGTCGAAAATAACATCAGTAACGATAGATCACAGCCCACAGTTATACTTAAAGAAATAATGGTGTTGTTGAAAAAACAAATTTACACGAAATTTGCTCAATTTTTTGGCTGCTTTTTTTTGATGTGTTCCGCATAAAAATACCTTAAGTACAGACCACACACACACACACACACACACACACACACACAAAGTGTATAACGAAATCATAAATAATATTTTTCTTGATTCCTTTTATTTTTGACTTCATTCTCGACGGTATTGAATTGTTTGTTTGGTTGCGGTGTTCTTTCTAGCATTTTTTTGTTTTTTCTTTCTTGTATTCTGTTTTTACGTGTGCACATGAACATGCATGTACATATGCATTCAAGATAAAGAATCGTGTATTCTGGCCGTTACGGTTATAGATTGAAATTTACATATGAGCGCATATCTGCGAGTCACATACATAAGAAAATATATTTATTGGGTTTACGGATACAAAACAATACATTGATAAATAATTCCTTGCATATGTATGGATGGATGGATCTACGCGTATGTATATGTATGAAATGTATTCGGGCTGATGAATCGTGAATTTTTTGTACTATAAATGTGCACATATGTGAGATACGTTTCGTTGGATTTGTCATTGATAGTAACAAGTGTTTCTGTTGTACTATGTCTGTTGCGAGTTCGTTGTTTGCTCTTCAGTTTCTCTTGATAATAATGCTATCTATATATGAGCTTATGTTATAAATAAATATATATATAACAATATTTGACAGCTTGTAAATAATGTTTGTTGTCACTCATATCATCGTTTCTTTATAAATTTTGTTAAATCTTTCATTCACTCCTTAAAACATTTTATCTCATATGTATGAATGTGAGGGACGTGCGTTTGCTTGTATAATTATATATATATATGCATTCAATTGAATATGCAACTGTGTCCTACCAGCGTACTCATTAATTTTCGAATAATATCAAATATACATGTATGCTTACTTGTGTACGTTCATCAGCTTATCTTCTTATAATTCTTTAATTTCTCTTTTTCTGGGCTTGCATTTTTTTTCGTTGTTGTTTTTTTTTTGCTTGCATTCTTTATTTTTCTTCTTTATACTGGACATTAAGTGTGTAATTAAATTTTAAGTAGTTGTGTCCTTAATGTGATAAATAAACTTGTCATACTTCAAGATAATGTAAAACAGCTTGTTTCGAGCGCAGTTGATGATAATTACAATGACGATCATGATTGTGACGATAATGAAGCAATTGTGAATGTTGTTGCTATCATTGTTATTATTATTATTATTGCTTTCATTATTGTTGCTATCCCTGTTACATCTGATTAAACGTAAAATAAAATGAAGGAAAACAAAAAATAATAAACGAAAGGCCATTAATTGGATTATTGTGAATATTGCCTTGTTGTTGCCTTTCTGTCCTGCCTCAGCTATCTCCCGATTTACCTGTTATCGCGAGATGAAAACATTTTGGATCCGTTCAACCTTGCAAGACATCAGCATATCTCTTCTCATTTCGCTACTTTTGTCTGTGGTTAGCCCTCTCACGATTACGTAGTATTAGCTACTGACTGTTAATGAAATGGAAAGATTTTCGAAGAAAGCCGGAAAAAAACACTACACACTACACACGAACATCAAGATCCGTTTATTCATTACATTTAAGCAGTCTCAATACTTGCAAACTCTCAAGCTAACTAATCTCTTGTCCTTGTAGGCTAACCATCGCATTGTCCTCTTTACACGTGGTATTGTAGAGGTTTACAGCGTTTGCAGTCACGCATCGAAAACCTCATGTTTTAACCAGAATAAATGGCAGAATCGTATGTCTAATTGGCCATCTGTTGAAATTTTGATTACGATTCGAAAACTTTACTTGAAAAGTCAGATTTGGTCTCAAAAGTTGTACACCCTTGTCGATTTTCGGCACGGGTATATTAAGTTTGTGCTGATGTTTGCAACATCTAAAATCACATTTCAGAAAATGGTTTTGATTAGATTTCAACCTGTTTGTCCGTCTGCCCATCCGTAGGTTATTTGGTAAATTCACCTGCTTCACTTCAAGAACGAACTCTGTAGTAGTAAATGGTTTCGTTTAGACGCAAATGGTTTCGTATGACTATTTCCGCCGAAACGCTTTGTCTTGGCATACGGAAATGTGGATACGGAAAATGGATTAGAAAATAGCCCCATTACTAGAATTCCCTTCTATATAGTGTTTTATAAAAAAACAAAAGATCTTGTCTGGCGAAATAATTTCATTTTTAAAATTAGTAAACGGACAATTTTCGGGTGGAGATTTCTGATAAGAAATTAATTCACTTTAACAGTAAATTTAGCTCATGTCAGTTTACATTTCGAATCTACTCGCATAGAATGCTCTTTCAGAATATAGGTAAGCGGGATTGTGTAATATGTTTAATAATCGTATGTCTCCGACAATAACATTTTCGCTACTTTTATATTTTGCCAATCAGAAGAAGATTTGAGATAGAGTTTGCGATTTGAACACGATTTTCCGTTGAACGTGAGACAACATGGTACATAAATATGTAGGGTATGCGAGGGATATTGCTATAAGTTAGAAATGCTTGACCAATATTATAGACGCTATCCATGTAGAACACTAGTAGTCAGATCGGTTTGGGTAGAGGTTTATATTTTTGGCAAATACACTTTAGAATAATTTCGAAATAATAAGAGAATTACAAATTTTTATATTTATTATATAGAGGTTTACACGTACAACATAAGGCGATCAAATAAAACGTTTCACTTCTTAAAAGTCATATTACTCATGTTTTGCTTCAGACTGTGATTTAAAGTGACATCCGAGTTCAGTGTTGTTTAGCAAATCATGACGGAAACATATGCAGTTGTAAAGCGTAGAGAAATTTTTAAAATTTATTGCAATAATAACGAATCTGCACGGGGTACGTTTTGCGCATAAATAAATAAATTTATTTATGGTCAACACAATCGACCTACAGAGCTGAGCTTACTATTCATAGTGTAATGGAAAAGTATGAGTTAAATGTGTTTGCTGAGTTGTTTGTGATGTTCATTAAGAGTCCATTCGGTCAAAAACGTAAACGTACTGCTGAAATTATCGGTACTGTAAAGAAAAGAGTGAATTAACTGTAATTTCGTTGCCGACGATATGTGGTGTCAAGAAGATGGCGCAACCTGCCAAACATCTCACGACATACACTCAACTTAATGAGAAAAACGCTTAAAGCGATATAACTGCGTTCCTTTTTTTTTTCTTTGGAATTATGTTAAGTTATTCGTTTAGCTTAGTAAACCCAAAATTTTCAACGACCTTGAAATCAAGATTATTCGCGTTATTGCGCGAACTAAATACAGATTTGCGGAGATGCGGAAAAATGACTGAAAATTAATTGCTCCAAACCTGAATTCTTCCACAGTCATCCAAAGGCAACAGTCATTTACATAAAATTATTTTTATTTGAAAAGGCCATGAACTCATATTTATATATATTAGTAATAAAATAAACTCGTTCGCATTGAGTTCTTAGGCTTTTGTTTTAATTTCAAATAAAATTTCCTAAAGCTTTTTTTTGATCACCTTATGGAATACATTTATGGCAAAGACGATAAGGTTTTATTTCGCTTGCTACGTGTTGCTGGCAGTTATGAGCGTGAATTGTTTGTTGTCCAACTTGTCTTGAGAACATAGAAACCATTTCCAATTTTTTATAATTTACATCGTTGCATTTGCTATAACTTGCTTTTGAAATGGTGATCTTTGTTAACTTATTTTGTTGAATGGCGTATATAAAAAGGATCAAAAGCTAGGAACGGAATTAGTGGTGACCAGTGCCAAACTGCGTACACGGGGTGGGACGCGGATGAGTGGCTTTGTGTTTTTAGACTGATTCAAAGTATATAAAGAAATGGATGGACTATGATTCTCGCTGTAAACAAAGCTTTCATTTAGAATCTTCTCAAGACGAAGACTATTTAAAAAAATGTATAAACAAAACTCTCTTGCTTTCAGTTAATTTTATGCTTAAAAATGAATGAAATATGCGCTACAATTAAGTTCTCGTCTATTGTTTTAAAGTAACTAATAACAAAAGCATATATGTGTACGAGTGTGTAAGTATAAGAGGAAGAAGACGAGAATTAAGAAATATTTCGAGAATTTCACAACTTTTCATAAAGTTTTCGGCAAGAGAAAGACAAACAAAAGCAGAAAGAAGTACAACAAGACATTTTTATTTTTTAATTTTTTTTTTTTTATCAACGTTTCCCTGTCGCAGAAGGGACAAAAACCTTCGCTTCTTTTCTTCTTCGCTTTTTTTGCTTTTCTTCTTGTTTTTCTTCTTTTTTTTTGTTTCTTTGGTAATTTTTGTAAATGACGCAAAAGTCTGTGCGATTGCTGAAGTTGACAATGTTGACACTATGTAATGGTCGGATAAGAGTAAAAAGAATTTTTCCGGCATAGCGAAGAGAAATTAAGAGATCATTTCAAATGAATTTTCATTAAGTGAAAAAGAAAAAATATTTGCAAAAAATTTCGCGAAATATAATTGTTAGTTAAGTGTTTGAAGACAACCGAACAAGAACCGAATTAACTAAGAAGATAAAATGAAGTCATTATTTCATATGAATGTCTACAAAACTTATGCTTTTCATTTGAGTGTTTTAAGCAGCATCACGATACGATACGTGCGATTCCTAAGCAAGTAAAGTTGAACATTTTTGACTAACTCACGTTGACAAAGCTGCTGACAAAATCACTGGTAATAAGTTTATACTCGGTCTGAGGCGAATCCAGGTAACTTAATGCCTTAAGCAGTTGCATTGCATGGTATTGTAAAAATATGATCGACAACGGACTCTGTAGATATTTTCCGAAACAGTTTGAGTTCTTCTTTGATTTTTTTCTTTTTTTTTTTTGCTTTTTCCAACTTGTCTTTTGCCCTGTGGTAAAATTGTCCCGTTGAAGAGCGGGACAAGTCAAATCGAGGTGCATTTGACTGGCCTACCAGCCTATTGAAAGCGTTTTCGCCCAAGCTGAATAACTCTGATAAAAGGAAGGCATCGAGTCCGTCGCATCAAGCCAAGCCATTAATTTTTAGTGCTCAGAATTGATGGGAAGGTCACAGAGGGACTCGCAATTGGTCATTTTCGAACAGTATTGGCTTCGTTTGCTTAACAGATGACGTTGATGAAATTTCGTATACTACTACTTAGTGATGGTGAATGTGCGTATAATAACGTTTTGACGCATCAGTTAATTTCATTGCAAGAAGTAGCAATGTACGTGAACAGAAAAAGAAAAAACAAAAGCAAAAATCCAGAGAAATGAAATAGTTTCACTTCACCTCGGTTATAGTGGCAAGCTATTTGACATACGTAAAATATTCGTATTTTTTTTCAGATGATATTTATTCTGACATTTATGCGTTTGTGGTAAACGTTAATGTAGATAACGAAAATTGGTATAAACTTTTAAGTAGGAAGTAGTAGCAAACACTCGCACACATCGACACATATATAGGCATAAACAATCATCACCTACCAGTTTTTCCGCTAGCAATTACAAAACGTGCTACTGCTGTTGCTAGACGTTTTGTACTTGAAACCAGCGATGATGATGATAGCACAGTTCGTTGAGCTGACGCAGTCAATGCAGATTTTCATTTCACTGAAAATTTGTTAAGACAGTTTCCCTTTTCAGCGCCGTTGTTGTTACTGTTGCCGTTGTTGTTATATCTTTTTTCCTTGTGCGTTAACTTTGCTTAAGTGATAAAGTGTTGAATCGTTTAAAGAGTGTGAATGAAGAAAAGCGGAAGCAATATTAAAAAAAAAAAAAAGGAGATAAGAGAAGTCAATGATAAAGTTTGAATTTTTATTGTTTTCCCTTTCTTTTCTTCGTTGCTTTTTGTTTTTTGTTTTGCTCTGTTGGGTATTTTCAAGCTCAAGTGCAGGTTGCCATAGTGTTAAAATCTTGCAGAAAATTTTTGAATCACTTGGGAATTGTGATAGTGAGGAAGATAATACACTCAGCTGAATTTTTGTGTGCATATGCACTTGTGTGTGTGTGTATGCTTGTGCAAATGCTTCTTAGAGTTTGTCTTACAATAACTTTTTGCACATTTTACGTTAAAGTAAGACTTCAAATGAAAGCACACGCACACATAGACATTTTGCTGCTAACAAAACATCTTTTCAGATGACAATTATGGGAGTTTATGGTTAAATGCAAAATATGATGCATTTCAACTTTTGGTTGAAATAGATGAAAACAGAAACACAAACAAATAAAATAAAAGAATAAAAAGAATTAGAGAATTGTTTAAGCGAATTGAAAATAGAAATATTCAGGAACTTTTCTCGTTTGCGTTTACGAAAGTTTGTTTAAATTTTTCTTCTGTTTTTTACAAGACTTCAATACAAAATTTCTTTCTTTGCATTTAAACCTTGACTTCCTCAACCATGTCACCATTGTCAAGTTTCGCCTTAAGTACCATTCTTCCGGAAATGTTTATATGATTCTACATAAATTCCACAAATTCCTATTAACTTTTCCTGTAACCTATAATTTTCGTTATATATAAAAAAAAAAAAAACCCGCTCCTAAAGTTTAGCTTAATGGAACACATTGTGTATAATGTTTGCGAGTTCTCCGCTATGTTCTTTTGGATGTTATTACTTAAACAATTGCACTATTTTCGATTACTTCCAAAAGACCTTATGTTATCAAACTAGTAAGCTTTATTAATTGTCGTATACGATAGACAGTCATAATGAACACTATTGCTCAATATTCAATTCATTTCGCTTATATGTCCATATGTCCATCTATCTATTCGTTGCTCGAAGCATGTTCGAGTGCAACATAAGTCAATGTAAAAGGATTTGCGATCGTACACTGTTCTCGTAATTTCTCATTTTGAAAACGAGATGCCCGTTTGATGCATATATCCATTACAAATACAAGATATTTAAGGAGCTTGTAGAATAAGATTATCTCAAAGGAAAATTCATTTTTGTGAAGAAAATAAAAAAATTTAAGAATTTCAATAAAAAAAGCTTCCTATGAAATATTACATTAAATATTTACATTTGAATTTATTATTACCACTTATTTAAATCCTCCTAAAAGACATAAACTTGTACATAATTATCATCGAATGACTTATGATAAAATATCCGCTATACGTAAGCATATTACTCTGAGCACTGGCAATATTGTTGTTATTCATTTTTTTTAATTGGGTACAATTTTATATAAAATATTTCATGGATTATTTATGATTTTAGAATATTATCTAATAATATAGCTTTCCGCATATTATACATGTTAATAGTAATTGAACATATACGCGATGCTGTATGGAGAAGAGGACAGAAAGAGAGATGCACCCACATAAACCTAATGCACATATGACACATTCTCCCTTGGTGACCGCATCTGAAATACAGCGCACAATAATAAAAATGTATACCAGTAGTATCGTATGTATCCACGAATGAATGTCTGTCTCTGCACCAAACATTCAACTCATCAAATAATGCCACCAATGCTACCGAAACTGATGATTCAAAATAAATCCGAGGTCACAGAATAACGGATGGATTTTGAAGGCATATAACATTCTCGTACACTATCGTATTAGTTCTACAATATGGTTCCGTTATTATAAATGTCTGTATATATGCATGTATATTTGTTTGAAAATATATGCATTTACTGATGTGTGTCGCATGCCACATGTGCGCCTATTTAAGGCCAGAGGGTGCGAGTTGTTTAAATGTACACTGTTTTCTATGCTGTATTGGTTTTAGTTGTCAAAAAGTACATCGAAATATAAACAAACCGTACAATAAGAAAAAATAAAGTTAAACATAAAAACAAAAACCAAAAACATATGCCCTCACGTATGGATAACATTATTTGAGAATCTTTGTGAAGCAAAAACAAATTGTAGAGCGTTTGCACACAAGCATTGCGACACATTATCTGTTAAGCTGACTATGTGGCGCTTGCATTATATTATGTTCAGAGATTAAAATGATTTAGAGTAACGTAATGCCAATGACTGCAACAAATACCATATAGTGTATGACACACACTTCATTCGCTTACGCAAGACTACAAAAATACGAACACCAAACATTTCTCGCCATGATCATCATCATCATCATCATCTGTTTTAAGCTTACCATCGAAAGCATTTGAACATGGAAATATGCATTCATCAGAAATATCAGCTAAGCATCTGCCAGTGATTGGTTACATATGTTTAGGAAGTACATACATATATATATATATATTTGTGTCTATCTGCATGTGTTGCCATCTTTGACTAAAACATATCTGTTTGCTCTTCTCTGGCTGACACAGTTCAAACAAGCCATCAATAAAGTAACATAACTAATTAATGGTTTGTTTGGACTTAACGGGACTTGTTTTTAGTGTTCTATTATTCTATTAATTTTATTTTCTTTGTCGACTGTTTCATACATATTTATAGATTGGCTTTTCTATAAATATAAAGATATCTATACGCTAAAGATATAGATTTTGTTATTTCAATAACGGAAAAAAAAAAGACGAAACCTGCGTAACATTCGTTCCACTAGAAATGGTGTGAGATACCAGCAATTAGTTTTATTTTGAGTTTGCTATTAATTTTTTCCCATGGTTTTTCTGTGTGTGACGTTAGAGATTAGTGTTAATAAAAGCAGCTATTCAGACATGTCTTTCCGTGGGCCGATTTGCTCGAATCACGGTCACAAACTTTCTTT
Organism: Glossina morsitans morsitans; assembly: GCA_001077435.1. Lineage (NCBI taxonomy): Eukaryota > Metazoa > Arthropoda > Insecta > Diptera > Glossinidae > Glossina > Glossina morsitans. Next base: position 3,008 of record CCAG010013772.1, on the reverse strand, counting down.
CTTTCTTTCTTTTAATTTCTTTCGATTTTTTCATGGATCTGATCGTGTTTATGTCGAACATCAATTACATTTTTTTTATTTCTACGCGATAAGTCCCTGATGGCATGTCCACGATATATGTAGGTACGGTCAGGCAGGATTATATGTAGAGGGGAAGCAGAAAACGTAGTTAATGGCTTATATGTATTGTAATGGCGATTACTATCAGCATCTTTCTTTTATGTTTGGTGAAGACCTGAAGGTCGTACTTCAACCATGGTTTAAAGTGGCTATTAAGCATGCACGCTTCTTTGCGAAAGAGATACACACTACACATTTTTAAATGTTGGACATAAAACGATTGTAATTTTTCCTCTTTTTTTATAAATCAATGAAAAACGTTTTCTGCTTACCACTGAAGGTTAAGGCTAAGTATACTTATTGCCATCTTTTATCTCTACAAATGCACAGCGGGCGAATCGTCACTATAGCAACAAAATTTAAAATAGAGAATGAAAAAATTCATGGATGTAGTTTTAGCTTACGTCTGCAGTGCATATTTAAAAAAAACCCGAGATAATCATTCGTAAAAAATCCATCACTAGCCAACAGCTGATAATGATTGGAGATCTTTAAATAAGTGTTAACATTGAACGTGACCTCTCCATTGGCCGCTTGATATATGTTTTATCCACCATTACCTAAGCGTTTCCACAAAGCTAACAATTATGTCAGACGTACAGTGGAGAAAAGTTTCAGTGACTTGATATATTTCCAGCTACAATCGATGACGGAAAAGTAGTTTACTATAAATATATACAGATCGGAACCTGTGAATTACTCACATTTGTTGACTGGAATTTTTTTTCAGTTTTGATTTTCTTCTTTTCTCAACGTCCATGTAAGTGAATTTTACTTATTTTCACTATGGAATAAAAAAGTATGGCCGAACTTTTAAAATTCCTACGAAAACTAATGTAGAAACGAACAGAGCTGCATCGATGCCGGATCTCATTGCTCATTTATGCATTTTGATCTCTTGTTGTCGCTTTTAATATCTGATACGAAAATTCTTAAGAAGTGGCAAAGTTCTCTTCATGTATCATAATACATCAGAAAGCGATTTTGCAAATTCAACTCAACTATTTCCTTGCACCTAAGATTACTTACTACTCTTCTTTATTTATATGTGCAACGTAAAAAGGACATAACTTTATCGAAATTCCTGTCAACTTTCAGTTATTTTAAATTAAAGCTATTCCAATGACAAATGTATGATGTCCTTTTTGCTACAAGAATGTACAAAAAATTGAATAAACGCTTCATACGTAGAAGAAGACTACATGTATATATAAATATAAATATGTACATTGTATATGTGTTTGCGTGAGTGTATGCATGTATATGTGCGTATACCGGTTTATTAAATCAGTTAGTGAACATAAATTTTGATAGCATTTCAAGAGTCACAGAGACTTACTGATGATAATGATAATCAACTAAAAGAGACCGACTATAGAAGACAATAACTGACTAGTACCGAACAGAATGCATAACAAAGTGAGTGTAACGTTTATTAAAATAAACCAATAATAACACACAACACAAATGTGAAACTCTATGAAGCATTAGCCTCATGGCAAACACTTGTTTATATATTATACATATATATACATATATATATTTGTATATATGTGCATTATACATAACTCAATACTAAATATTATGGGAATAAAGGTAGTGTGTATGTACGGTATTTTGTATATGTGTATGTGCTGTATGTATTCTTTGCTGTGCAGTTGTAATCGTATATAAGCGGACAATAACATGTAATTGCATGCTAAGTAGTGAGTTGATGTAGACGATATACCTCTGCGTACGTCTATCTATATGGATGCTGTGTATAATAAGGGAAAAAATGTGGTTTAAGATTGCAATGAAAGTTGCACCCAACAGCAAACTAATAACGATGCTACTATTCTATGCACTGTCGTAAGCAATATTATTATTGTCCCGAAACCATTTTATATGAATATGTGAATGTGTAGATATATGGGCGGACAAATTTCGTCGTGTTTGAAATAAAACGTTTGAATCAGTTTTAATAACATATATTTAGTTGTTATTATTTGCAACCGCTCATTGCCATCTTCCCGGCAAGTTGTCGATCCCTGTAGCATAGAAGTTTACCTCCTTGGGCCCAAAACACCCAATAGCTGCCATGGCGACAACTTTAAAAGAAGTACACTTTTTTCCCTCATAAAATTTTGAGCCAATTAGAAAAATTGGATGAATAGGGTTGGTGACTAAGAACTTTCCGTTGTAGTTCATTTAGCATTAATCGCCTCACCAGCGCAGCATGGGATTTTTTATTGCGTTGATGAAAGAGAATTGTTTCTCTGTGTGCTAATACTGTCCGCCTTTCTTTGATAGCTATATTCAATTTATCAAGCTGGTGCAAGTGCATATTTGGACTGATAGTTGCCACTGTGAAAGCAACTCATACCATTTTTTCATTTAATCACAAACAGTTCATCACCTACCGTTGATAAAGATGTGCTTTTGCAATAATTGTGGAGGATGCTCCAGGTTCGCAGTTATTCGACTTTATATTCGACTTTTCTACTTCTGCTTGTTCCAAACGGGCTCCACATTGTCTCTAATAAGGAGACATGATACATGATATGAAAAATTTCACTCAGCCAAATTGTGCGGAACCCAAACGCTCTGCTTCAACACAAGTCCAAGATGTGTCGTGTTCTACGTCCCAAGTAGAATTACCTGCATGTCATAAAATATGAAAAGGCTTTCCCGCTATTCATTTATATCTACTGCATGGGTATGCGTATGGATCTGTCTATATAAAGAGTATATATTGGCAGAATGTTGGGAACGTTGGAACGGAATATTGCGTAATGTTCGTATTATATGTATATATATGTATACATCATATACATATATATATATATATATATATATATATATATATATATATATATATATATTCTATATTATATATTGTATATGTG
>CCAG010013771.1:0-44660 GCA_001077435.1 Glossina morsitans morsitans | reverse complement strand
ATATATATATATTCTATATTATATAATGTATATGAGCACTATATGGCAGAATGTTGGTAACGTGTCTTTATAAAACGAACTCCGCGTATAAAAGTGGGAATATTGGGTAATGTTCGTATTATATAAAATATATATAAAATATGTATGTAATATATATATTTGTGTAGGCGTGTAGGTGTATATATGAGTACTTTAAAAAATGGTGAGAGCTAAACATGAGATATCATTTAGTACGCAGACAAATATCAACGTGTTCATGAGTTGGAAAAATAATGTATAGAAGTTTCGTATCTTTTGAACTCAATACCTCTTAGTGTACCTACTGCGCCATACAAAAAAGAAAAACAAGGAAACGAAAATTATAAAATTTAGTTTTCGTAACACGTTAAAATTTGCGAGCACATATAGAGCTTTATGTGTGTTATTGTGTGCATTTGGAGTGTATATTTTGATTGCTTGCATATGCATGTGTGAGAACATTATTAAGGGTTCAATGATGACACAACCACAAGCATATACTTGCACAATCGTTTGTAGGGTGCACAGGGACAAATTGTGTGCACTGTGTAAGAAAAGTGTGTTTGTATAACTCGATTTTACCTTCTCGGCTTTTGCACCAGGTAAACACTTTTTATTAAACATAGACGTACAGTCGAACATGCATGCTCGCTATATTGTTTTTTTTACTACTGTATAAATAATATATATATATAATAATAATATCTATATATACATATATATAGATATATTTATTTATACCATACCAAAGTTGGGTGGAGAAAAGATCTTAGCTACTTTATGTGTTCCTTGTTTTTTACGCAGGCTTTCTGAGAGAAGGATCTCTTGATTAGCTTACCTTCTCTTGAAAAAGTTACGCAATATAATGGAAAGGATTTTTTTTCATTTTCAAGATTACTAGTGGAAAATTTTAAAAAGTGTGGTGAACTAGTAATTAAACTGAAATAATTTTTGTTTAGCTTAGGTTAAGCAAATTAGCAAATCTATTATTTATGCTAATGGTGTGAAGATAATCATTACGCGTATGTCGTAAGACCAATGGACAGTCTAAGGTTATTTTTTTCCATTATATTTTGCTTTTTCTTATATATATATGTATATATATTTTTGCCAAATTTTGAATCGATAGCCGTTGTAAAGTTATTGTATATAATCGATCAAAATATTTTAGAATATTTGCTATTTGAAGATTTTTAAAATTTTTTAAAAATTTGCTATTTTAGGTTTAGTTAGTTCAGCCCCGTTTGTAACCCTTTTCTGCGATCATCGACTAAAATTATAAAATTAAAAAACCAATTATTTGTTTAAAAAGCAAACACTTTATCCTTTGGCCATGTCTGGTTGTCATAAGTGAAATAAGAAACCTACAACAGTTAATAAGAAAAGAATAATCCATTCAAGTCGAATCTTTGTAGGACATATAGCCTCCATCCAAAATGTGAAAGTATTAAAGTAATTCAATAATAGTAGGCGTGCCTTTGCATTTGAAGTAGCTCTGCGAAAACTTTCAGTGGAGAGTATAGGTTGAGGTTATTTGATTATGTTACCTATTTCCAGAATTAATCTGTGATCATTAATTTAGAATCCGTACATTGTATACTCAGCTGTCATTATATGTGAAGCTCGATGGTCATTAATAGAGAATACGTTATCTTTGGCTTTTTAAATTAATTAATTCTTACAAACCCCGCACAAACCATAGCTCCATAGCTCCATAACTTCGCAGACGACGTAATTCAGATTGGTGCTGCTTTATATTTCTCAGATGGAACACCATTTTCCGGCCATCTATTCCAATTTCGTTAATGTGCGATATAAATTTTTATGAGTTATGGGTAATCTTCGATATCAAACGTTGTTAAGACTCGACTTTTAATTATTCTGAAAGTTCCTGTTCCGCTTACTTTCAACTCGATTTATTTAAGTCTCACTCTACCAAATTAAGATAATAGCATGTACACCCACAATACGTCGATCGGTTATTCTCGGGAAGCACAAACAGATGTCATTTTCGTCAATACATTTTTGTCAATAACTCCATACTATTTTTCGAAAGCCCTAATTACCAAACTACGCCTGCCCTAATTTCATAACTTTTTGATAATAAGCTTTTGATCAGTAAAAATTAATTGCTGGGTACAAACAAAGTCATGCAGAGCCCCTATAATGCGACGGGAGCTGACAGCCTACAAAATATCAAAATTTTGGCAAGCGAGAGCTGTTTGCGAAATGAATACCGCCTAACTTATAGTGGAATACATGAACCATCTCATAAGTCCATGTTTATAGTGGCAAAGAGGCAGGAATTGAAATTCGAAATACCGCTCGCAATTGCCAGCGTCTCTTATCGGCTTGCAAGCTACAAAGAGATGCTCCAACAGAAAATAGAAGGTCGTTCTATAAAAAATACATCGAAAAGTTGCAAAACGTTTTATAGAGCGATAAAGTCGCATTTTTCGTAAATATTTTTTCTCACTGACTCCTAGGAATTATTCATATTCATATATACATTTATAAATGCATAGCAATATACGCTACTTAGCTACAACAACACATTAATAGTTTTTTCTAGATTATAAGGATAGGAGGAGCACACAAGTTGACAAAGCATATAGAGAAGGCGATACATGATTTGGAAGTAAGCAAAAGATTAAGGTCAATAAGTTAAACACCAATTGGCCTTTGTTAGATACTATTCGAAGTCATATGGAAAATCTTTCCAAAAGAAAAATAAAGAACAGAATAGCAACACAACAATAGATTTAAATTTGTGCAAATATTATGCATGGCATCTACTTTCATATGCCTATGTATTGTAAATTAAAATACTATTTTGCCTAAACATATAAAGCTATATAGGAAAAATACGCACATACATACAGCGAGTTAAAAGTGTACTTTTGTGATTATGAATTAAGTGAACTACACGAACTTTGATTTACTACACACTTTAAGGCTTGCGAGATGTGTTTTGGACACATGCACTTAAGCCTCTTAACTTTGGCAACTTTAACTCTATTATGTCATACAACGCATAACATGCGTAACAAGTGATAGCGGAAAAATAATTTTAAAAAAACATTGACAAAGCAGTGATATTTGTTTGTTTAATCAAAATTAATTGCGTGGTGAAATGAAAGAAAATTCTGAACGCATTCGCTACATTTTAGAATGTGTCTTAAAGATGTTACCTCGATTGCTTCGCAAACTTGCAATGCAATTCATGATGTCTTTAGTAAAGATAGAACGGCATGGATATAGTTCGCTTGTTACCGTTTTGAAAGCGGCGTGTTCTGCTTGACCAATCATTATGAAGTTCATTACATTCTTCTACAGATTAAGCAAGACCAGGTCAATCCGTTTTACAACCTCCCTGCCGAACTAAATATTGCCCAAAAAACAATTCTGAACGATTTGCACAAGAATGGCTATAAAAAGACGATCTAATTTGGGTATCACATAAATTAGTAATGAAAAGTTTAAAGGATAGAACTACCACCTGTGGATTATTAGTAAAGAAAAAAAATTTACAGCCTTGTTTGAAGAGACTGATTACGGACAATGATTGGCGAAAAAGTCTGTGCTCCAAAATGGAGGAGACTGTAAAACCCACATTGAAATCACGCATCGCAACGTTTTGCGTTTAGTGGAATAGGAATCACGGCATGTGATTTTCCCGGAAAACTGACACATATTTGTTGCAATAAACTTTGTTTTGATGAAAGACCACGGCGAAGTCTTCTTTAATATAATTGTTCTTATGCTCCAATCATTACAACAGAATTTTTTTAACCCGCCTTTTCTTACCGAAGAAGGAGGTATGCTAAATTTTCCTTTTACCTTTATATAGCACATCACTCAATAAGTCTCTGGTCTTTCACATATATGGTAGCACTGTTGACAGGCTCATGTGCTCTCTAGATAGTACTAAGCTTCAAACGATACGCGTCAAAAATTCATCCCTTTGCGCCCATTAGTTTAAGAGTTCTATTCATTTGCCAGACAATGCCGACCACGTTTTATGATATGAGCACTATGACTGAAATTATAAAGTCTAACGCGAACTAACAGCAAGTATAATTCTTTTTGAATTAAAGAGCCAACAACTAAAATATCGTTTGAAGAAGTCTGTGATGAAGGTGGAGAGGAAGCGTCAAAGCCAACTCTAAATTTTGTTGAGTTACTGTTGGGCTTCATGACACAATGGTATGGGATGAAATTATATGGCTCGGCCAAATTGAGCTTCTTAACCAAATTCACTTGCCCAAAATCTTAATATTCCACAGCTAAAGCTAAATATTTTGCTTCCAGGACGAAATCTCAAGACAGTCGCCGTTCTTTAATTTTACAACAACTCCATCCACGAAGATTATTGAGAGACAGAGGGAGAGAGAGAGAGAGAGAGAGAGAGAGAGAGAGACAGAGATGTTTAAAAAAATGTTTCACATTCCTGTTCTTCCGGTGTCATTTACGTTGAATCAGCGCCCCTTTTTTCAGTCTTCTCAAGACACCCCAAGCTTAGGTTGATTTTATCCGCTGTTGACAGCGTAAACGAAGCACCATAATTTTTCCTAGTAGGATAATTGTACTTTCCAGTGACAATCCAGACGAACACAATTTATTGCAATTTGAAAAGATTTTGACCAGGCTTGATTTGACTAACTCTTGCGTCAGTGATTTAGGTATTCGGAGGCAAATTCCTAGACGAGATGTCTAATTTTGGTTTATGTCGTGTTACAAGAAACGAAAGTAGCGCTTCGAAGTCTGTTGTGCGCAATTTGTGTATATGTGTAACACTCGTGGCGCATTGTGATAGACAAATTTCTAATATTTGAGACACCAACGGATTTTTCAACTCTTTGCAAATTCAATCCAAGTCGTTCCTAATTTATAAGATTCGGAATTATCTCGAATTAAAACAATAGCTTTTAGACAAGAAGTACACTAGGCGATAAAACTTCCATATGTGAATGAACTGAAGCAGATAGTTGATTAGTGGACAGTGACTCGATCAACAATGGTTGAACTTTTCCATATGTGAAAGTCTATCCTCATAATCGATGATTTGAGTAAGTAGGGTAGGGTAAAATTTTTGTAGTCACTGTACTTACCAATGCACGTCTGTTGTCAGCAGCGTCAATATTCTCGATCTTGTTCGATCGCAAGGGTAGCAATTGTTCAAAATAAAAGTTAAAAATGGTTTACCTTCACTTTTCCTGTTTTTATACGAGAAATATTTTTCTTGGTGGTGTTACGCTGTTGTGTTAATCCTTCCAAACTCGCGGCGAAATTGATAAACCAAAAATTAATGTGGGGTAAGTTTGTGCAACGGCTTGACATGAGACCAATATTGATTGTCCTTTCATGGTCGCCAAAAATATGCGAACAGGATCGTATTTCTAGCCGGCAGTTGCAGCTTAATTACTAAAACTTTATAATAAAATCACGCACTTCAGAAAGTTTCTTTTCGGAAAGTGTAAACGAAAAAGCGAGAAAGCGAGAAAACTTCCGACCAGTGCAAGCAAAGACCGTATCTGATAAAGGAGAGACTGAAATACAATAGTGAAATACAAAACACAAAGAATACCAAATAATTAACCTTATGTGCTGAATTAACAGCGGCTAAGCCGCTAAAATATAAAAAGAGACTTAATATAAAAAGAGATCTATGAAAGACATGTTGCTATTAGCACTAGATTTACGGTACCCATCGATTAGGCGGATTTTTGATTGTAAACTTAATAATTCTTCATAAGAGAGTAGCTACTTTTAGAGGTTACAAATTGGTTTTTCGTTATATAGTACAGCAAATATATATGTGTACCTTTCTTTTGTGACGCCCGTCCCCTTTCTAGGTGATGTATACCAATTTCTACGAAAATCCCTCAATTTAAGGCGTAAGTTCTAGGAATCATTAAAGTCATTATTTTAGGTTCTTGCGCAATTTAGGCATGTATGTAAGTAGGCCACGCCCACCTTATATTCGTAATTCATCCGGGAAATGTTTCGCCGAATTTCATCTTTTTGCCTTTATTTTTGCGACTATGACGATTCAAAAATTTACTCGTTATTTTATATATTACCTAGCCACACAAATGTATTTCATGTGCGAACAGATTCAAAACATAAGCGAGTGTACACGCCAGCTAGATGGCTGTAAATGTAATCACGTTACTCCATAAACTCTTTAGTTACCAATTCCTGCCAGCAGCAAACTGTAAATTTTGAGTTTAGCAGTGCAAACAATTTTCTTCTGAACCTTAGCAAGGGATCATCAAAGGATTTCAGACTCAGTGGTAACGCATTCCAATGTCTAGCAACTAGTTCCTACTCTAGTTTCTACTCTAGATCCAAAAAAAAACTGCAATCGTTCTATTAAAAGTCTTGGCGACCGAGTTTGAATGAATTTGTAACGGTAGATAAGTAGCCGGGAAAGGAGAATTTTAAGAAAGCATGGATGGAGGAGGGGATATCGTCTCTGAGTTTGACAGTATAAACAAAACAGTACTTTGATGCCTGTTTAAGTATACCTTGGGCACTCATAAAAGACATCACCACAATAATTGGCATGCGTCATGACTGCGGAATTGCGAATTCGGTGTGTTTAACCTATAGAGGCAAATATAGGTTTAGATGGTACAGTTTTTGCAGAGTTGTGTTTGCGATCAAGGGTTACCCTAAGACATTGTATTGAATCCGGGAACATTGAAGAATAAGGCTTTAGTGTTACTGGAGTTAGTCCAAAGAATGTTATCTATCATCCAAGCGTTAAAAATTGTTAAAGACTCGTTAACGCAAATAATTTGCATTATCTCTATAAATCAGAAGAATATAATTTGCATACGCAAAGAAAGCGCTATCGTTACCAAAGTCATCTAGGAAGAGAGGAGGTCAAAAGCCGAACCTTACGGTAAACCAAATAGTCTTAGTTATGGAAGGCTTAGAATCATGCATAGAAACAAACTATTTGCGATCCGAAATATGCGACCACATAAGTTTACAAGCGCTTGGAGGAAAGATCAATTTATTATACAATTTGTTTATTAGCACAGTGTATGGGATTTTGTGAAATAATTTTGTTAGATCCGGAGCGATAAGAACACAGCTCATATCAACAATGATGTGATCCCTGGTGGACTGCGTGACGGAAATTGAAAGGTTCATGTTCGAACGGAGCTTCGCGGGGCGTAAGGGCATTACTGTTATTCCAAAACGAATCAAGTTGTTCCCTCATCATATGCTCCGGAACTTTTAGAGAGGCAGGGCAGGATACTAATCGATCCAAGACGATTATGTGCAAAAGAGGAGCCCTGTTTAAGAATGGGTCTTATTCGAATTATTTTTTACTCCTTAGAAGTGGAAATTTCAACGCCGAAGTATCTGAAATAAATGGATTTAAATTAATTACCCATACGCAGTGTATTTTAGTGTATAGTAAAAAGACAGCTTATTGATAAGACATTCCTTGAACAGTACATGTATGTGCGTATCTGTATTTTATTATATATATTATCATTATACAAGGCTACGTGAATGTCTGCACAAAATTTGCATCAAATACTTTGCATCAATTTCAAAGTAAACTATTTAAAACTTAAGTATTTTATACACTTTATAATATTTACATTGCTAAAGGTCAAAAAATGTTTTTAGCCAAAAGGAAATCAAAAAAAAAAAGTTCCAACAAGTTGATGGAAGAAAGTTTTGAGCACAAGATTTTGTCTATATAATAAAATTAATTTTTTTTTTTCTTTTTTAATAAAAAATGAAATATGTTTATATGAAGAATTAAAAAGTGTACTCTATGCAGGCAAACCTACTAACACAGTAACCACAAGAACAGAATATTTTTTGCTTACGTTTCCATATGGACACGTAATGCAGATAATATTTTAATACTTAGGCCGAATAAAACGAAAACATATGCATGTATGTAGAGAATAAAGTTTTAAGTATTTTACGAAAAAAAGAACCTTTGAAAAATAGGAAACAACACTATATTGGCACGACTTTATTATTTCCTGTTGAATTGAAAACAAAAAAACGGGGCAGAAAGTGGAAAGAGAATGAGAGAAAATATATTTCAATAACTACTATATATATAGAAAATTTTATGTGTGCGATTGCACGCAAATGATTAACGGCAAGAAACTTTAACGCGACAGTCACCGACCAATAATTCCCAAGATTAAATAACAAAAATAAGCATTTTCCTTCATTGGGAAAATTCCACTTTAATTATGAACATAGTCTCTATCAGGTGTGGATTAATCAGTCCAAGTTTTTTCCAGCATTTTCATGTCATTTCAGTTCAGTTTTCGCAATGTTTGATGTAAACATGTTGTCCTAAAGAGTCCTTTGAGGACTTTTTGTCTCTTAAGACAAGAGACGCTGGCAACTATATTTGGAGAATATGATGGATCGGGCAGACAGTAGTTGGAATTTCTATTCATCCCATTTTGCTATTGTAACGCGCTCATTAGTGTGTTATTTAAATTTTCAAAGCCGCCAAAACAGCTATAGAAAGTTGAAAGTGTCTTCTTGTAATATATTCACGATCAAAACTTGCTTTTAAACTTGAAATTGAATAAGTGTAACTTAAAAGCAACGTTACGCTGTCTAACAGCTTTAGACGATTTTGCAAAAGAAAGCAAAAATATCGGTACATTTTGTTCAACGATGTGTTGTTATCGACCTGAGAATGGATTCGAGTACTTACTAAAGCCATTTGAAGGAAACATTAAGAATCGTTCGCTTAAAAGCAATCATACTTTCCTTACTGTTGCCTATGTTAAGATTACCGCCTTTTTTGCTATATGGAAAACTAGACTAAGAGAATACGTTTGTTTATTTGTTCTATATATCATAGATAGCCTCGACATGTTTCGGCACTCTCAGAATCTCGATCAGCATGAGGTTTTACGCCGTCTTTATTATATAACTCTAATTATCTTTTTATGTAGATGCCAGTTTTTAAAGACTGGTATGGTTTTCTATGCTGTTTTAAATTTCCGAGCTAAGAAGAGCGAGATAATACTGATCTGGAAGTTTTTTGCTGTTTATATTAATGTGTGCGATATAATTAGAATTTCTATAACCAGCAATTAAAAAAAGAGACAAAGAGAAAGGGAAAGATGAAAAGACGGATCCATACTAACAGATGAATTGAATAATAATGGGGCACAAACAGCTGTCTGTAAGTTTTGTTTAGTGTTCTTTATGGCATACGTATATGTATCATAACCAGGGAGAGTGCAAAAATGAAAAATTTGAAATCTTACAAACTTAACGATACCGTATCTAATAGCTAAAGTTGAGAAGACTTTGTATTAAAAATAGTCCCCATTAGCATCGAAAAATGCATTTGGTTACTACGCTAGCGCTAGCCTGGAAAAATATATTTAAACGTTGAGTACTCAATATTCGCTCTAATTCATTTACTTTTCTTTAGTCCTGTTTTCTTTCGCTTCTCGCACTTGTTTCCTTGCAAAATGTTTTATTTGTTGGCGTATAGAAGTATGTTTGTGTCAGATTGTGTGTGTTTGGAAGCATTTAACTTAAGTGTCTACAAATCAAAAATGTAATTTGTTGTAAATTTTCGGGCGCCTGCAGATGGCTCCTACTTTTCTTCTTCACATTTATTCTTTCGACTCTTGTTACAGATATATATATATATATATATATATATATATATATATATTTTGTTTTCATTTTCATTTTTATATTTGTTTTATTGTTTTTCTTATTACGTTTAACATTGTGACAGTTCAGCTCATTCTTTTTTCGTCCTATGAAGTGGTTTTATTTCTATATATTATGTATATGCACTTTGCTTTTGTTTCTTACTCGCTCTCCCTCTCTCTCTCTCTCCCTCGCCGTATTATCTGGTTATTGTTCACCCTTACTTTTTTTCCTACAGCAGAGTCTTAGATTTTTAGTAAATGTTTGTAATGCATAGTAACATGAATCGACGGCCCTATACTGTATGCATGTATTTTTGTTCAGAGTAAGGATGGGGACGTCGAATTAGTCTTGACTGTCCGTCTTTTTTCAGTTCATATACCTTCTGAATTCCAAATTAACTTAGCCAAATTAAATTTGTCTTGGGCGCTAAAATTAATTTGGCCCTACTTCTCAGCACTCCCTTCAGGCCCTGCGCTCAATTACTAAGAAAGTAACTAATAGTTTTCATATTTCTTCAAAGCTATTAACTCAAAAATGTAACGCTTCCAGTTTAAGTGACTTTAGGTGAAGATTTTTTACTAATCTCAAAATCGTATGTAAATAAGAAGAAGCGAGATTAATATAGTGGAACTTTCAATTCTAGCACTAGATGCAGTGTGCAAGCTAATGGTGAGTGTTAAATATTCGGCATGTGCTGAACATAATAGCCTGTTCTTTTGTTGGTAGCCTCGTTGAATTTCATTTTCATTTTGCGGGAATGTGTCATTTTATTACGACGTTTGCCTGAAATTTTTCATTTCTTTTTAAAGGCATAAATTATTTACGAGAGCAAAAACACACACACCCACGCACATACATTTGCTGTATTATAGGTAAAAAAAATATTAAAAATATTGATTTTGTTATATTTTTTTTATTTAAAGATTTTCGTATATAGATTTGTGTTTGTGGGTTACACCCGTTCTATTTGTTGTTCTTGACATATTTGTGTTTACAAGTTACTTGAAAAAGAAAAAAAGCAAAAAAAAACAGCAAAGTAGAGTATCACTAATTTCGTTGAGTGGTTTTCTTAAGCGACCCTCATTAAATAGATTTCTTGAACAATTTTAGTGCTTTAAGTTCGGAAATTATTTTCAATTGTCTCAAAGTGTCTCAATCTACTTGTTTTACTTACCATATTGTAGGAAGTAAATCTTGCGAAGTTGGTCGTAGCGCACGATTGGCTAAAGAAAAGATCGGATTTGTACGAGATTAGCGTTTGAGACCGACGGACACTTAAAATTTTCTCACTATACATAAGATAAGGTTTGCCTAAGGAGTATCCTGCATTCCTGTAAAATGCTGTACGAGATTTTTGGAGCGAAAACTAACTTACTAAAGTCCATCATCGGGCTACAAAAAGCGGTCTTCCAATTGGAAATTCGTTTACATGTGTGTTCCAAATGGAAAACGAAACACCAATTGCTTGACAGACATAACTAGGTATGATCATTTTAGCGCTTTTCTCACTCTCGGGTCCTGGTGTTACTTCCGATGCCCTATTTAATAAATCAATCTTCTTGTGGTGTACCTGGACTTGAAGATGCTTTGCTAAGGAGTATTCAAAATTCCTCACTCACTATATAATTTTCAGAATTTTTTTGCTTTTGCTTGGCTTAATGGCCTTGGCTTTGGCCTTTCTCGAGTATAGGAGAAAACGGGTTTTATGCGGAAGAAATTTGCCGCGTCAATAGATTTGCTGCTGGCAAGTTAGAGAGGTAATGTCTTACCTGTCGATTTTTAACTTCTCTAATACGCTAATAGATGCTTTTGAAAGCACTGCTTGCTTAAAGGCATTCACAAAGAGCGAAACCTTTGAATCGCTATGAGGCGGAGAACAATGCTAAGCAATTGGAAGCTTGGAGTCAAGATTTGAATGTTAATTCTAAACGCGGATGGGGAATTATACAATTCTTTGTTGTTTTCTTTGTCATTCCCCAACATGTAAGGTGTACATGCGATTCTATCTTTGGCGGATGCAGCAAAAACGATATTGACTGGCATATAATCTTCGTGGAAAAAGCATCCGCAAGAATGTTGGAAGAGGAGTTTCATGTTCCTCGAGGACTGCAGGCCAATGGAAAAATGTAATCGAAAATTTTATTTCAATGCAAAATATGCGTACAACACGTTTGAAAACTTTAAACAAGATTTTTCGAAACGGCATTCGGTATCACGTACTCTTCGTTCGTTGAAATGTTTAATAATATTTCTAACATAGCAGTGCAGAGAAGAGTATGCTTTAGATTTCCGATGAGCTCATTTAAATATGATTTGATGACAAACAATTGCCTATTTTTGATCGAAAATTAAACTGTTTCTTTCTTCATATGTGTGCCAATCAATCAATATTTTTAGAATTATCCACATACGGCACCATCGACAAGCATGCGGATTATATGAACCTTTTTTTGGGCTGTGCAGCAGCTTAAATTGTAACATTAAACTGAGTAAATTCGTAGGATGGCATACGTCATAGATATCACTATTAGTGACGAATCTATGTGACTTTTAGATAGTACCAAGCTTCATACGAAATGCGACCAAATCTCATGACAGCTCCAGCTGTTTTACTGAAGCTACCCAAGAAGCTTTGCTCTTTCGATTGTTTTGTAGAAAAGAAAATCGTGAAAACTCAGACACACGAAGGCACTTCATTTGGAGATCGGTACTATGTAAAAATTATACGAATGCGTCCAGAGACAACCTACAACTCTTTGCAATCCTACGCATTTATTGATTCAAGTCTTAAGCACCTTGCGAGTAAGTCTTCGTTATCGTCATTCTTTCATATATTTGAAAAGCAATTCTTTTTCGTGTTTTCAAATCGAGTCTGTTTTTTGAAAATAAACATCATCCAGTGAAACATGTCCTTTGAATTTTCCCAAGAAAATTCAAACAAATAACTTGTCTCTGATATCACGTATAAGAGAGAGGCAGGTCTCAAAATCCAATCATGAATCATGAATAGGAAACAATTTTTAATTTTCACTTTGTTAGGGTAATAGTGTTTAAGAAGTAGAGATGGGGGAGCACTAGTGTTTGTACAATAGATAACTACAACAGACGACTGCAAGCATTACAAGCGCTAAGCAAAGTAGAAAACATTTTCCTTTTTAAATTAGTCGAATGTTTCTTGAAATATATTTTGGGAGCGAATAGTTTTTAATATCGTTTCATAACGTCATGTTACTCTTTTAAATAAATAAATACAATTGATTAATAAATAAATAACAGCAAGCAAAAAAAAAAAAAAGGAAGAAAATTAAAGTTATTAAAAAAAAAAAGATTTTATTGAAAATCTTAATAAATTTAGGATAGGCTAAGAATTTTGGAATTTCGTAAGCAAACCATGTGTAAACTACGTGGTATACTCTCTTTCTGTAAATTCCTTTATTGTTTTTAGTTTATACATATAGAAAGCAATACTTTGCATACTTAGGCAACAATGCAACAATGCCTTTCATCGTGACATAAAATGAATGCCTGTCTGTGTGTGTATGGGTGTGGGTTAGTGTTGACATACTAACACATTGTACAGAACAAAAACAAGACAAACTGTTGGAGTGCAACCCATAATGGTTCTATGTGCTTACATGTGCATATGTATGTGTATGTATATAGGTATACATGCATGCATGTATGTGTGTATGCATGTATGTATGAATTTGCATACGTTTATGTATGCTTTGGTTCTCTGGGTTTGGTATCCGCCAAAATACGTGACTTGGCTGCATATTTTTTTAAAAAAAAAAAAAAAAAAAAAAAAAAGAAAAAGTTAGAAGCAGAAATTATAAAAATTTATAAGATTTTCTAAAGCAGCAGCCGCAAGAAAATAAGGGAAAAAAAAGAGAATAACAAGCCAAAAATGTTTCACAGACAATGTTTTAAGAGTTAACTGACGTTTCTTATACGGTGTATGTGCATGAATGTGCTTTATTGCGTAGTGTGTGTGTGTGTGTGTGTGTGTATATGTGTGTGTATGTATATATTTATATAAATATATATGTAGTGGAGTGTATTCAAGTGTTTGTGTGAGTAGCTTGGTTTTAGTTTTTTTTTCTGCCACGTTGCACTTTTCGAAATTTTGTTACAAACAGCTTTTGCATCTTAATCTTTAGCAATTCTCCTTTTATTTTTCTATTTTTTATTTTTTTATTTTTTTATTTTTTTTGCTCATTGCTGCATAGCTTTTATTAAATTTCCTTTTAGGTAAAAGGGTACGGTAGCAAAGGAAATACATACATGAATGATGACATTATTATGCAAGCAATGTCACCAAAACGTACTCCTCGTTTTTCATTACAAAGATGGAAACTTTTTCTAATACACCGTTCAAAGGATCCTTTTCGTGTGAATTTATTTTATTTTCTTTTTTTCGTTTGCTTCCTCCTTTCGCGCTTTAATAGCTCACTAATAAATCATACAATAAAAATAATAAAATATCAATAACCCAATGTTTAGACAAATTTCTTGTATATGTATGTAAAAATTACAATTACAAATATTTATTTAGGACGCACAAGACCTTTTCTACAGGGGTTCTTAAAGGATCCCTTGCGTTGAATGATCCCGTTTCTTCGATGCCTCGGGATCTTCACCTTTCCTTCCGGACACGTGTCTATTATTCAACGCGGGATTTAATTTATATCCGATTTGGTTCGAATTTTTAATAACCGGTAATACATGTATACATGCATGTTTATGTATACACAAGACACTGTATTTATATATATATATATATATTAGGTCATATTGAAAACTCTCTGCGATTTTCTGCGCGGGATGGTGTCTAAGCCTATATATCGGACAACAATCACCTGCTTGTCTAGTTCTCTAAATCTTTGTTCATGTAAAAAGTTATATTGATTTGAAAATGAGCGAAACATCTGACGAAGTACGATATGTGATGCTTTTTTACTATAAAAAAAGTGAAAGCTCTGCAAAAAAAAAAATGTCAAGCTTAGGATGAGAATGTGAGTAAACGAAGAGTCCAAGAGTGGTTTCCTCGATTTCGTTGTCAAAGATGCACCTCGCAGTCACTGAAAAAGTCGATGGAATTTTGCAACTGGTGCAGCAAGACCGGCACACAAGCTGTTAGGAAATAGCGGAGGCACTAAACATCAACCACATTACACCATGTAATCATTTGAAAAGAGCAAGCTACAAAAAGAAGCTCGAAACTTTTCGAGACTTATGAATATGACACATCATTATATTGTATATCCAATCATGAGATAAATATTATACATCTGCTATATACCCTGTGGGAAATATATGTATTGGAAAAACCATAACAACAAATATTTCATAATCGATTAAGTTTATATAGCCTTGTCATGTCAAAAACAACAAGTTATTACTGTTTCCCCTGAACAAAAAAAAAAAAAAGAAACAATGGATGGATAGAATTGGTGGTGTTTCGAATATTATTCATCAGTGACGTAATCGACGTCCGTTTGCAAGTCATCCTCTCTAGTTTCTGTTTACGCTTATTAAGTGTACCGTCTGGTTTTTCGCTGTGTAGTTACCCGCATTTTACTTTCTTATCTTAACCATTCGCACATCTCAGTAAAGGAATTAAAATGATGTCGTACCAATATCAAAGTGCATCTCGGGTATGTAAAAGAGTATTTTCTTTTCTCTCTATGCAGTCTTATAAGAAACGGTTACCGCATTTTAGTTTTAGCAGCACATAAATAAATGTCGCTATTGAACTTAAAAGGTGTGGCATTAACTTGGATTTCTACGATATTCCTTCGTGCTGGTATCAAGATTGACGTCAATGTGCCAATGCTTAGACTTTACAATAATTTTATCAAGTGATGAACGTCACGACTGCGATCGACATATTGAACGTTTTTTTCATTCATTAAGAAATGACGTCCGGTCGTACAAATCATTGTGTATGATATCAAATAAGAACTATCAATGTCATTGGACCCGGGTACATGTTTGCCGCAACCGGCAACAGTTGTTTGTTTTGAGTTTCTGTTGTTCATAAATTTCTCCGCGCTGGCTTAATTATTCTTCATAAATGAATACTATTTCCGATCGTATAAACGCGTGCCATATAGGTTAAACAGGTTAGGGGACGAAGAACGGAAAAGTGATCAAAATTATTCAAGATTAAGCAGACTTGCCAACTAATGGTATGCTAATGGTATGCTCGTAACATGCATACGGCATTTTACGGCAGTCATAATTAATTATATCATACATATATATGACATATATGTTCTTAAACGATCGTGTACCCTCTGTTCTCTCTATTCTATTGACTTTATTGGCAGAGTTTGGAATGTCTTTGCTAAAAAAAGACTATGTTTATTATTATACCGTGCACATGGCACCGTATGGTACAAGGCTATATTAATATTTTGCAAATGAATACAAAACTCAAGAGGAGTTGAGGTGGACCCACTTTTTATAATATCGATTATCGATTCAGAAAATGATTTTGAAGTTTGCACGTCTGCCGGTTCTTCTGCTCCTCTGATGTCAGCCCATGTATTTTTGTACTTGATGTACAGTTCGAAATTTTTAGGATATTTTCATGAAATTCGTTGCGTCCACAAGTTTTGAGCCAAGAACGAACGCTGTAGAAAATGGTTCGGATGGTACGACTTTTTCGACCAATTCGCATATAATGCCTTATTTTAGTAAGTTGGCACACAAAAAACTATTGTCATTTTTAAAATTTCCTGGCATAAAATTGCTGAGTAACAGTATTTCGGGGTTCCAAACTAGTGTAAGACCTGTCGATCGGTTGAGGCAATTTTTAAACCCTCTGTCATATAATAGTTTCTACGTTTCTTCGGAAACTAAACCTTTACGTGGTAAGAAGGTCTATTTCTCTATATTCCTTGATCAACATTCGCCCATAATAGGAATGTGATATACAAATTAACTGAATTTGGACCACATAGATCTATTTTTGAGATCCCAGGTTTTAATGAAAATTAAGCCTTTATACTAATTTTTGATACGTTAAGACAATGATTTGTTAAGACAAGGGGTTCGGAAGAGTAATTTGAGAGTATAAAACTTAACTGCATCGAGTGGGTCTATTTTTTGGACATCATACAAGGATTGTCATGAAATATTAAACCCTTATATGCGAACAATGTTTAATTTCCAATATATTATGATGAAAATTAGCCCACAGTAGCAATGAAGCATAAAAGTAAACCTTAGGGGGATTGAATCCCTTTTGTCGATTTACAAAACCCCACCATATGTAGAGCACTTACAGGACATCAAATTCTAATTCGTACTTTTCTATGACGGACGTAACTGGAAAATAATAAAATGTTTGGAAACCAAACTCACTAAATATATTAAATTTAGGTCACGTTAGTTGACGTTTTAAGCATCCTCCAATACGAGGGCTTTCACGAAAAGTCTTCTTTTACATAAAGTAATGTGTAATTTGGTGTATTTGATGTATTATCACGGAATTGAATAAGCGACAGTATAAGGCGAAGTGGTGTAGGCGAAAAGTCCGTCTTGCCTTACTGTAATATCCATATTTCTTCTTTAATGGCAATGATAAACACATTGGACCACGCGATCGCTGACTTTTACATTACGATGGTTGTATGTAGATCAACTCTGTTTTTTCACATTCTTTTGCTTCGTTTTTGTTTGCTTTTTTTGCAAGGGAATGCCAGGAATGTTTTACATAGCGATTGTGCACAATGCAGATTTCAAGGCCACTTGCATTCGTATGTACTCTAGAAGGTATTGCATTTTTAATTTTTGTGAAATGAAAGCAGAAAAAAAGGCAAGCACAACAAAGGACTAAACAATTAACTGAGCTTAATGCATAACTTTGTGAGGTTATGATTGCATTTAGAAGCCTAGTCTCTCCAAGTGCATAAAAAGCGCATATGAAATGAAACCAAAAATACTTCCTTTTGCGTAATCAATTTTCGAAATATTTTAGGAAAATCCCCTGAAAATAACGAAAGAAACTTCTTCATTTTAAGGTTACTCTTAATTAAGCTTAAACAGTAACAATGAAATTTAGTTTGATAATAAACGATTCGCAATATAGTGACATCTCTCTCAGGGATTGTCCCTGTACAGTCAAAGGTTCCTTATTTCTTACGTTCCTCATTCTGCCAGTTCTGCCGGCTTCGAAAATCGTTTTCAAAATAAACGAAAAAGAAAAAAAAAAGGTAACCAAAAAATTTAGATCAATGCGATGGGTATCTAAAATTCGCTTTAAGAGGAACACAGAATTTTTGCTTTTTTTGTGCATTCTTTATTTGGTTGTGGTATGGGCAACTTTACTATTCTTTTGTTATTAACGTTGCTGCCGTATGTTAAATTATGGCCATCACGGTTGATTTTGCTATTTTTCGTGTTTGTTTTGTTTCGTTGTGGTAAAATAAACGTTAAATGTTTATTAAAATTAATTTTAATTTTTGAAACAAAATATTTTCACAAGTGTTCACATTGGGGGAAACCCGCAAACGGAATGAGTCAAACGTGAAAAAAATTTGCTTAAAAAATTTTTGTTACATAATTTAATATAAAGCAATATAAATACACTCTTGTATCTTGTATCTACTTTTTTTTTTTTTTTTTTTTTTATATTATTTTACTAAATTGGGTGCAAAAACACTCAACTAACAATATCTTGTATTTTGTGTGGGAAAGAGGTAGTATTACCAAGAACAAGCAGACGATAATGATCGGTATCTCCAGTTTGTCCTACAAGTGCGCGAACTCTGTGAGCATTTAATAGTTAGTACCTTCTCTGTCGCAACAGGTGATGAGCCAATTCACATTAATTATAAAACTCAACTATAAAACTGTGTTCCAACACGTGAAGAAGGGCATTTGGGAGCCTCTCCTTACAGACTTAAGTGTTCCTTCGTGTGTCAATTCCTTGTTAGCGTGGTCTACTTGCTTTCACAGAGCCCTTAGTGGCTGGTTCACTCCATACGATAATATTGTTACAGCAGGTGATTAATTTCGAACAGCCATGTACAGGGGGAAGGGTGCTCAGGGCCTGCAGAAATAACTGCGTTTTGATTCAGTTCAAGGTTTAGCATCCATCTACATTTCTTATTGACTACTTTCGAATAAGTGGAAAACTTGCGGTGAGCCTGTAAGTTCACGCGGTCGCATCTGGTATTTCGCCTCACTCACTAATCCTTTTATCTCTCCGTGTCAAAAGCATGAGTGTTGCACAGGTCTTTCACACGGCGTACAAATTTGAAGACAGCCAATGCTGATGCAATTAGTAGTTATCTACGTGGGGTTGACTTCGGCCGCGTGTACCTATCTAATTCAGTTGACTGTTAACTTGAGCTCGCTAAAGGAATTTTTTATCATATATTACGTCTTATTCCTAATTTTGTATCTTTATCCGGTAGCATGCTGGTTTTGTGCTGATCTCTTTCGCCCAATATCTCGTACGCCATACCTCTTAGAGAATATAATTTACAGGCAATGCCTTCATTCGCTTGAAGCTGTTCTATTTCTTTGACAAGAAAAGTGAGGAAACAAGCGTACATCGAGTTTTCTGGGAATTATAGTTCTAGGCAAATGTGGAACTTGCTCCGGAATAACGATAACGATGACGAACTGAACGTAAATGCTATCAATGATTTCGTCATTCTAAATGAAACAGCCGCGAGTTTTGTTTCTCTCTCATAGGGAGATATAATTTCTTTTTCCTTCCAAAATGTAGATGAGAATGTTTCTCCAGCTACGTCTTCTTTCGTAAAGCTACCTCTAGCTTCGTTGGGCTTCGTCTTAAGCACACGACAATTATCCATCGATTAGCATTTTATATTTCTCTTTAAAATAACGGAACACATGCTTAAGAAACAAGTTCCATCGAATATGAATAATAATAATATTGCATATGACGCCAAATTCGGTACTCATTCTGGTCGCAGTACTTGCAGGCTTTTGGTTTTAATCACGCAACTTATCAGAGAAAATTTTACCAAGTAAGAAAATTATATTCGATCATGGCCGAATATTTTATACCCATCGCCTAAGTACACCCCATCATCTGAAAAGTAGAAGGACTATATTTTCATGCTCTCTAATATGAAGTGGAAGAGGCTGTTTTTTTTATTTTTAAAATAAAAGTTCTTGCCGTATAGGCAGGCACGTGGACGTGGCAAGTGTGCCCTTAGAAAAATTTAGGTCATTTCTACATTCTTTTGCAAATTTGTAGGCGATCTCTTTACTATTGCGAATGGAAGAAGGTTTACATACACAGATGCGACACGGTTGGGTAGACCAACAGACGAACACACTTAGGCGCATTTCAAATTTAAAATTGCCCAAAACTTTATATATTTTATGGGCTTTTTGAAGTTTGTTTGTACGTGTTATAAAGATATTGAAGAAAAAATTAAATTTTGATACCCCATACTAATGGGTAGGCGAGCTCAAGCTTTTCCATTTTCATATAACTACTGCACCATCGCCCATAGAATATGGGTTCAAGGTTTTGTACATTTACCTGCTATAGTTTATGAGTAAAGAGCAAAAAACCAATTTATGTTTCCTTTTGAAAAACAAAGGTGTTCTCAGTTTAATTTGTATGCGCCCTTGGACCGATTTGGCCCATTCCCAATGTCAATATGCGTGCAAGAGCGTTCAATATTTCCCCCAAATTTGAAGCGAATGCGTTGCCAGGCGAATGTTTACAACAGACATTATACAGACGGGCAGACGGACTTCCAGACAGACGGACATTCTTAAATCGATTCAGAAATTGATGCTAGTCAAGAATGTATATATTTTGTGGCGTCCCTGAATTGTCTTTGTGGCGTTGCAAACGTTTTGACAAAACGTCTATACCCCCCATTCTTGGGTAATGGGTATAACAAAGAAGTATTTATCACTCTTGATCTAACAGAACCGTTTGACGGAGTCCCGTCTATTAAACTTATCAATAAATTGTTCGATCAAGCGTTGCGCATGTAAGCTTACGTCATATGTCATATATCTCTAACCGCAAGCAATTTCTTTTAGTAGATCAGGTCATTTCTTGTTTTGCTGATGTCGTATCTGGCTTACCGCAAGATTCTGTTTGGGTTTCTTACTGTTCAATCTATTCATGAGCGATTTTTCCGATTCCGTAGGCGAAGATTGTAAAGTTTTGGACTATGCAGATGATATTCTCATGCTCTATAACTGCGACCGTAATGGTATTCCCCCATTCGCAACTGAGATTAACCAATCCCTACAACGTATTAACTTCTCAATGATGGGGAATATGCTTTGTGTAAACACAAGACCAAAGCCGTATTTTTTTTTTTTGTGTTTCCGAGCTGGTGCTTCAACTTGAGTATTAGATTAAGGGAGAATTCTACTGATTGGGTGAAAGTTATCTCATGTCGAAGGATAATTCAGGATTACAAATTGAACTTTGATGCACACTTGGACAGTATCTCTGCTAAAATATGTCTTACGCTACGGAAATTATGCACTCTAAACCTGGACTTTCAAGTTTAAGTCATATATGCCATTGCGCATGCCCTTCTTATGTCGCACTTTAGCTAGTGGAGTAACTACTGAAATAATCTCCACTTGCCCGTTGTATTGCTTGGAAACACTTAAATACACGCTTTGTCTACAACGTGGCACTGAGAAATTGCGTTTCTTCCTCCCTTCGTGCTCTTCGCAATTCTGTCTTTATAAAATATTTCAGCCACATCCGCTCAATCTTTTGATGGAACCACCGCAATATTCTAGGCCAAGTAGGAACCCTTTTGCATTAGCAC
Organism: Glossina morsitans morsitans; assembly: GCA_001077435.1. Classification (NCBI taxonomy): domain Eukaryota; kingdom Metazoa; phylum Arthropoda; class Insecta; order Diptera; family Glossinidae; genus Glossina; species Glossina morsitans. Next base: position 23,157 of record CCAG010013771.1, on the reverse strand, counting down.
GGCGCATATCTACAGTGATTTTTCGTTTATTTTAAAAAGCTTGTGGAAAATGTTTTTCCTTTCTGTCTCCTCTTTCTTTGCTTTCCTGAATTCTAATCTAAACATTGATTTCTTCACCAAATCCTGCGGCTTACCCGTAGAATGTTCTTTTTGTTCAATACGACCAATCATTCCTCGGTAATAGCCGCGGCTTAGGGGGTGTGTGTGCTCAATCAGTAAGTGTTGAGCCTTTACCGACTGAGCAGTCAGCATAGTTACGATCAAGTATGGTCTGCAACACTGAGGTTTTAATCCGCCAACACTGACTTGGCAGTCGTGATTTTTATCTACTGGGCTACACGGACGGATTAAGATGTCTCCCAACAATCTTTGGTGTCTCCAATATCTTGCTCTCGTTGTGGCAAATGACAGACAGGACAGATCTACCAAATCTCCTTATTGTCATCTACGTGGGCTGCACGCATTCCTGCGGCTGATAGAAATGTGTATATCAGTCTGTTTATTACGCTGCATTAATTTTATAAATTATAAGATTGTATTGGTAATAGAATTTAAATATTATTAAAGTTCTTTTGTATTTTTTTCCTATTTCGTTGCTTGATTCATGCTTGTTATGCGTATTTGCAATATTGTAGAGACCATAAAGTAATTTCTTTATCAGAAGCCTGAGGTTAAGTCTGTAAGGAAATTAGTGAATTTACTTTTGTTGTTTGCTGTTGTCAAAGGTACAATTGGGTTTTGATTTCTTTTTTTTAAACAATTTTCCTTCATTTTGGTCGCTACTTAACTTCAACATACCTTAAGGGAATATCTGAACATGGATTCGTTTTTCACAAACTTTGAAGTTCGTTTTTCTTTCCATTGTTATTTCGGTACATAAAGAGGAGAAATGAGAAAATATAAAATCTGTTTTTACTTTAGGGCGGTTCTTGGACACTCATCATCTAAGTTAGATACACAAAAATCGTTTTTCGTTAATTTTTCAAGAGAGAATACCTACTCATGTGACTTTGATATAAGCATTTGTGAAAGACTCCTCCTCATCGATGACTATTACAATGCGGTATTGCAGTTCCTTATTTATTTAAAGAAAAAGTATGAAATTTTCTTTTGTTTTTAAATTTTGCTAATACACTCTTGCCACTACAAGTCAGTTTATATATATAAATATAAAAGAGCGCTCATCTCCGTAATACAAAATGTAGATATCTTCTGAATACCAGGCTACCAAGAGAAGGAGGCAAATTATCGGACAGATGTAGAAACTAACCCATCTAAATATATATTTTTGCTTATTACAAAAGCAATGACGTAATTAGTATGCTCTTATACTGCAGCATTAGATATTAAAACTTCAATTTCTTTGAAGCATGTTTGTTATGTTTACAACATAATAGCACATTATGCACATACAAATGTAGACAGTAACGTCTAATTAAAATCATACAACTGTAGCTTTGTGAAAACTTCGAATGAAAAAAAACATGCGAAAATGTGAATTATTAGAACTTTTCTCCGGGTTCGGTCTAACTTTTGTTTTCATGAATAGTTTTCAGAACTCTCTCACCAGCCCGTCTAAAGAGCGCTAATTCAAAAAGGCGGTAAAGTAGCTTATCATCTGATAGCAAACATCATCTGAAAGCAAGGTTAGTAGTAGTAGTAGGAGTAGGAGTAGGAAAAAGTACCGATAGTTCTTACAATCAATTCTGCGTTTATGTCTTCACGATTCGATTGAACAGCGAGCAATGTTTTAATAAAATTCAAATAAGATCATGATAATCCGACATTGTCTAAGCATTCGTCCATAAAACGGGTAGCAAGATTTACAGACAGCTAGCTGGCTATAAAGAAAACATCGACCAATGACACAGTCGCATGATAATTGATCATATCCTTGTAGTTATGAATTTCGAAAAGAAGAATAAAGAAATTGAGAATCGATAACAGACAACATTAACTTGCAATCGAAGTCCTGATCGAAAAGATTAAAATTACACACTGTTTAGCAAAGCCCTCAATGACATCCGATAACGTTGACTTATGGACTTACGAAAAGTGCGAGACGGCATTAACGCATTATAAATTTTCAGTGTCAAATATAATAATATGTAACAAAAACCAATCGTAAGTTGGGAATAGATCGTTATATATTGCGGTAAAGAGAGTTTTTCGGGAGTTGAAAGCAATTGCTCTAAAAGGAGTTTTGATCACACACCGCAAAAGTTGCATCGCAAATATTATAGCTGTGCTCGAATATTTTTGCATGTCTAATAGCAACAGGCTCCCACAACAACTCCCAAAGTTCATGTGCGATCAATACAAGTACAAGTACAAAGTACTTGTCTTTTGCAACTCGTTATGCGAGGCAGCTCATTTCCATTGCAGGTGACTGTATTAGCTCAAATTTTTGCTACCAATCTATTAATATTGTTTTAAGGGTTTTTTTTCTTCTTCCTACTTTCAAGAGTTTTTATATTATGTTTTCTTTTTGTTTCCCTTTTATTATTTCTTTTTTTTGCAAACTTTTCAAAAGTGTTTACTTCTTTAAAAGAGCGTACATATTTCCAACAAAAACAATGAATTTTCTTCAAAATATTTGTAGACGCACACGATCGAATGGAAGAAGAGGGAAAGCAATGAATAAAAGTTACTGCATGTTCTAGATTTTTTCCTTTCTTTTTTTTTTTTGTTATTTTTTTTATTTTCTTCTTTAGTAAACAAAAAATAACACAACTTTTAATTTAAGCAAAATAAAAAAAGGAGCAGAAAAAAAACTGAAAAACATATTATATTTTAAAAGGCTTTATGCTATGTTTATTTGTGTATGTATGGGTGTGTGCGTGGATGCTTGTTTAATACCGCAACAGTAACAACAACAACGATAACCTCAACATAATGTTTTTTTTGTTTTAGTAAAACAACTTTAATAAACAAACAGTTTAACCTTGTGATAAAAAAGGTGGAATGAGTAGCATCATAACAAATTATTTTAGCGCTCCAGGATATATTTCATTTAATGTTTATACACATAAAATGTACTTTGCGGTTTCAGTTGTAAACGTTTTTTTTTTTTTTTTTTTTTTTTTTGCTAAGAAAAAAAAACATTAATTTTATGATTATTATAAAATTCTGATTCAATTTCAAAACAAACAAAACAAAAAATCCTCATCGAGAAACGTTAAGGGTGTTCACCGCTTTTAAAAACTTGATGACGTTTAAAACTATATAAGGATCGTTTAAAAAAACAATCCACCTTACCCGACATGTTACGCTTTACAAAAGCAGGATACAATTTTATCGTTTTGCAAAGTGACTGCAATTGCTCAAATTTTGTTGCTTACGAGAGATATTACGTATTAGTGAATGGTGAAAAGCCAAATTGTTGTTGTTCGAGCAACTGGAGACCAGTGTAACTATAGCTCAGCTTTCGATTAAATCGATTCTTTTCACTCGATGGAATCTTTTTGAATACTTTTGTATCTGGCGCTTCAAAGCTTCTTGAACATTTCGTGGGATAACACTTGATATGGAGCAGATCTGGAGAATGCGTTTGGAACTTCAAACCAAGCTATTTGACCATTACTACTTGCACTCCATTGTGCTTTATTCACGGGCGGCGCTCATTTGCAGAAGAGTTTCCTCAATGCCCAAACCTCCATACAAAGTACTTTTGATGTCTTTAGCACGTAAGCTAGTTCTTGAACCTTCACTTTCGAGCAGTATTTTGTTCTCAAAAAGTCAAAAGTGAATGCTTCATTAGAACACACAAAATTTATATATTTATATATTTACATATTTATATATTTATATATTTCATAAGCAACGAGATCCGCTGCAGCTTGCAAATAAGTGATAGAAATGACATGAAATCTTAATAGACATTCTGTGTCAGTCCCTGGGATTATTGACCGACGGATGATATAAATTTCTAAAATGTTGTATTTCCTTAAAAAAAAAGCTTATCTTTACTGTACAACCTACGGCTATAGAGCAATCGCGTAAGTGATGGTAGATTATACATTTGAAGATAGGTATTCGCACGAGCGGACCGTTTTTCGTAAATTGATTCAAAAGCTCAAGCTTAGGAAACTGTAAGTAATTGTTCCAAGAAAAAAGTCATACTTGGCTTGGCTTTTTAACTCCCCCTCACCCATCTCTGCGTACAGATGAAAGTAGAGCAAAAATTCACCCGCATGGTGTACAATGCTAAGCATAGATTGCGGTCACTCCTTTCGGAAAAGGTACACATTAAATTATTTTCGTAGGCGGTGGGTTGATGAGTAACCAGCATGGGCTTGCAAGCCTCAGCGGGGTGCTTGCAAGGTATAACAAATCGTTTTTCTTGCATCGATGGATGAACGGAGGTCGTCAAAAAAAAAAAAAAATTACCTTGTATTGCTTCTTTTGATATCTTGGTCTACAACCTTCTAGTCCCACCAATTTTTTTTGGCAAATTTTTTCTCTGACTTAGTAGGTTTCGACGACTAATATTAGGATTTAAAATATTTAGGATTAAATCTATGATTGAAAATCCTTGAAAACATCGAAATTTATATATTCATAATATAGAACTAATTAACGTGATGGCTCAATACTTTTTTAAGATGTTTACTATGCTATACATGGCATCTGTGATGTGTGATGAATATAAAATTGTGAAGGCATTTTATTAGATAGCACGAAGCAATACTCATGTACATAAACAGCTCAGAACGCAACGGTCGGCTGAATGACAGTAGATTTGCTTGCTATCGATGTATGCGTTCAACGTGAAGCATCTTGTAGGAATGGAAGTTTGATGAAGCAACGACTGTAGTCATAGTATTGGTTATTTGCCTTGCCAATACTTGGCTTGTGTTCGTCTTTTTTTATAGTTGATTTAATTTGGTTTATCTAATAATAGTTGCGACTTCGTTTCAGTGTGCAACGTGAGTAAGTCAATTTGAACGACATTTTCAGAATGTCAATCACGCATAATAATGTATTGTGTATATAATGAGAGGAAAATCGATAGACAAATTTTTCAGATTTTATATCAAATCATCATAAGGATTGAGATGAGAGGTGTAAGAAAATAGTTCAACAATTTTCATGTTTCTGTATTCGCGCTGAATGCTATTAGGGTTTTTTTCAATATTGACGCGATAGCCTCGGGTAATTGTCATTTTATTTTAACCATGTTTCTAATTTCAAAATCCTAATTAATTATTATGAAAATAAACATTCGTGTATGCGCTGAAGGTTTTTCTTAAATTTATATTTAAAATTTTTCTTGACAGTCACCTCTGGCAAAAGAAATATATAAGCGTAATATAATCGTCGACACATATTATATGATCAAATGACTCTAACAAAACCAGTCATATTTACCCGCAACCACATATCTCTTTCTATCCTTTTCATATCTTCTTTCTTTCTTTTTTTTTTTTTGTTTTTGTCGAAACTCTCACAAATCAGTGCATACATCATGCGCATGCATATATGTGGAATATACATGAATGCACTACTCTTGTATATAACATGCATCAAAGCAGATATTTATGTATTTTTACATAAGTCCTTCAGCAATTGATATTAGGTTTTCTTTCCTCTTTTTGGTTGAGTGTAGGTTGAGAACTGCTGTTAGGAATTATTATTATTATTATTGTTGTTGTTGTTGTTGTTGTTGTCTTTATATTTGTAAACTTTTTTTATTTGTTGTTGTTTGTTATTTTTGTTGTTCGTATATAAAGCTTTAAGTTATCAAGTAATAACTTTTACCATTGTATTTAGGAATACTAGACTGCACATGATGGCCTTCTCATGAAAAGTTTACTATTATATGTGTATGCCTCTGCAGGTGCAATCATAGACTTTAACCACACATTACTAAATATGAAGAAATGTATGCACTTGCTAGATAGTACTTCTCTAGGTACTTGCTTTAGCATTTACATGCTGGCAAACAACCCTAAAGATATTTAAAGATTTTGTACTGAGAGATTTTCTTTAACAGCTTCCGAAAGGGTATGCTAGCTTAGTGGTTGCGTTTGAGAGATCAGACAATTTTATTCAAAACTTAAACAGGAAAAAAGTTTGTGTAAATCTTTTGTGCTGTGCATGAATATATGTATATATATATGAGCCGTTTACTTTGAAAGTGGCCTAAGTCCGATTACCAAAAACTTCAAGATACCTATTGTAATACGTTATCCTTTGATTTCACTAACATTTCGTGTGACAAAGATATGCTGGTTAATGGAATGATAAAATGCTTATTTTGAAAGTGACTCAAGTTCCATTTTGATAGCTTCAAGCGGATGCGGGGAATATTATGGAATGGAATTTTACGAAATAACTTTCATTTATGTTTTACTAATAATAATTATACAAGTTTAATATAATTTTTAATATAACTCCAGCTTTAGAAAATCCACAAGTACCACCTTGTTAACGATTAGCGAGCAATAAAACGAGTAATGACAAGGATAAGTTGGTTTAATACACTCTGAATTTTCCACCACGTCGGGGAAGACTAACCAACTCAATGCTCAAATACAGCGATCGAATAGATTTATTGCTCTAAATACCATTTGTACACCACAATTATTTTGAACCTCCTTCGCGGACGAGAACTATCAATTCTGACACAAAAATTCTTTAATAGAAAACAAAGTTTGAACGCTTTTTACTTTTAATGGCGAGAAGTGTATACCTCTCTTTTTATTCCAAGAGATATTTGTATTTTCCATGGACTTGGGTTTTTGTCCAAGAACTAGGGAAAGTTATTCTATTAATTTTAAAAGTGGCTTAAGTCCATTTATAGACATCGTAAACATACTATTTTTTAAATAGTTTTCATCATTCTAATTGCGTTAAAGAATTATAGAGTTTCAGAGACCCGAAAATTGTATTACTACCTGATCAGTTATCATTGTTTTTAACTTTATTAAAATGCAAAGCTTTAAATATATCGATTTTAATATAAATGCTCTTAGGTCATTTTCAAAATAAACGGCTAATGTATTGTAACGCAAAATGGCTTTTGTCATTTTTCGTTTCTATTCAACTCCTTTCAGAATTAAGGTTGTATCACTGAATTGCGATTTTTGGGACAGAATGGGTTTTACTCGCAATTCTTAGAAGATCTATTAAAAAATTATTTATAGTAACTTATATTCATAATGCTTCTTCTGGCCTTGTTCATTCAACTCATCAAATTCTCGTAACTCGACTGGCTTTGTTTTCGGGAATTATTTTGTTTATATAACTTTACGTGGACTTTTGAGTACAATACAGGAAAAATCTTTTACAAAATCCTCAGTAGTAGATCTTCAATAGAAACCATAATGGGGAGGCACTACCGTTGAAGTAAGTGCAAGACTAAAGGACGTTGAATATACGAACTGCACTCTGAGTCCAAAAAAACGCTACAAATTCGCACAATGGCTATTATAAGGGCGGAGAGAAATTCTATCATAATTATAATCAAGTTTATAATTGCCCCCGTAGGATACTGTAGTAAATAGATCATAATAAAAATAAGCCGTGCGTGGATCACGACACCCTTTTTCAAGAGATTTAGTACTCTCTGGTAATGAATGCTTAAGCAATGCTCGGGATATTTATGTGGCTCGGTAATTTTGTATTCAGTGGCCGTGGATCCACTTTTTTCGATAGCAAAAAATCACCGAATACCCGAAAACACGTCTAACCTTTATATCCATCAAACACAAAACAAATCTGCAAAGTGATTGATTTTGTCAACATATGTTGGGGACAGGTGGACCAACGTAACAAAAAAAAAAGATAAATCGAAAATTGAATTTACGTAGCCCACGAAATTGGAAAACCCACTTCTTTTTTTCACCGCACCTCGTATCAAATTTGCACGCTGGCGACTAAATAAAATTATGATTTACTGCGAACAGACATTAGAACAGGAACTGGTGTATTATGTTTCCGGTACCGCCTTACTTCATACCGACTCACTTCAAAAATTGTCAAACGAGTTCGCTGCACTGGCCGACCGACTTTAGTTTATTTGGCTAAAAATTTCGAGACTGAACGACTGATATACACTGCTTGATATAATATTCCGCATTGACATACAATACTTCTGTATTTGTTTTTTCATTCAGAGAGAGAGAAAAAGAGATAGCAAGAGAGAGAGAGAGAGAGAGAGATGCAGTCAAAATATTTACATAGAAGTAAGAAATATTAAAGTATTATGGAAGCAACCTGCATAAATGCAAAGAAATGCACATTCATCTAAAACGCAGATCTGAGGTTAAGTCAGGGATCGTTGAACACAAAAAAAAAAAAAAATGAACAGCAGTAGCATGTGCGTAAATATGTGCTTCGTTCGTGTAATTGTAAGTCTATGTGAGTTTTGCGGTTTTGTTATGTTGTCTTATTAGTGTATGTGTCTGTTTTTCGGCAAGTGAGATGCACAGTGAAATGGAGGAAAAACACAAAAGCTACTTTAGGAAATTGTTTCCTTCCTTGGCAATCAGTCTGTTTGCATATAGAGGTAGGTGTTTTCCATACACACACGCACACATATGTATATATATATGCATTACAGCAGGTAGGTTGCATGTTTCTCCACTTAATAATATGAGCACACGAATATCGGTCGTGTGCACTTGTGTATGTGTGTGCGTGTGTGTGTTTGTGTGTCGCATATGCATATGCGTCTGGTGGCAATTGTAAAAAAAAAAACTCTTGTTTTCACAAATGTTTATATTGTTAAGATAAACATGAACTTTTATTTGTTTGTATGTTCACGTGAATAAACATAAGAGACGACATCACAAACACGCACAGATATGCTCACGCGACATACACATGCATGCTTGCATACACAAACACACATCCAAACTACTTCTTTCGCCTAGATGAACGTTTATTCATTCAATTTTAATGTCTTTCTTTTTGCTGCAGTTTATCTAGTGTATACAACTGTTTTCCTTATGAAAAAAAAAGTAAAAAGTAAAAGAGAAACGAAAATGAAAGGAGAAAGGTGGCTGCCTAAGTAAGAAACTAAAACTAGTTCTCTCCTTAAAGTCGTTACATAAGCGGTTGCATGTAAATGTATGCATGTTGGGAACATAAGCCTGTGAGTATGTATTCATTATGAAAATCTCAGATTACCTTTATGCGTATTCTTTCATTCGTTCATTCATTCATTCATTCATTCATTCATTGTTCAAACAGTTAGTCAATCAGTCAGTCAGTCAGTCAGTCAGTCAGTCAGTCAGTTAATCATTTATCCTTGTACTTATACACAAACATAGATTCTTCTTAGTTACGGTTATGGTATGTGGCTTGCCCTAACAATCCTAGCGTACACCGTAACACCGGATGAGGCAGTCGGCCTAATAATGGTGTCGCGGAACGAGGAGGGCATAGAGCTGCCGTAGCACAAAACGAAAGCAGTGCAGATAAAGTGCCAAACGAGAAGAGACGTGTCCAAAATACTAGTCGGGGAGCATATCACACATTCGTCGCTTGCGCTCAAATATCATGAGGGTTATGATGGAATACCGACTCAATTTTAAACACTACAAAGAGTGCCTGACGCGGAAAGCTGCAGGCATACGGACGGCTTTAGCGAAAATTATGGCAAACTTGGGAGGGCCAAAGGCCGCCAGAAGATGCGGATGCTCCCAGCGTCAAAACAGTGTGTCGCAAGTTGGCGGCCATATATCATTGCAGCCCCTGCAGCAGATATGCGGATTCCACAGTCGCATAGCACGCAGTCGCTGACGAAGCAGCCCCCGTATTGGCAAGCGTTCTGTAAATCGATGTATTAGCATATGAAATCAAGCGCCCCTACGAGCGGTGACGGGGGAACACTCAGGCCTAGGCGAGGAAATTGAAAAATTGGAAAAGAACGGCTGAAGGCAGGTGGACGCTCGCTCTTATACCAAGCTTAGTACAATGAGTTAATTATTATTCCACACAGTTTCTGACTGGCCATGCTTCCGGAAATCCCTGCACAGATTCAATGCCCGATCTGTGCCGATTTAGCGAAGGGTGCCCAACATGCAATATTTCGCTCTATAAAATGTGAACGAGGCCGGCCCCAAAGCGAGTCAGGTAATATAATCAACAATATGATTAGCAGTAGGCAAGCGTGGAGCGGCGTAAATGCTTCTTTAGCAGAAGTGCTTGAGGAACTGTGAGGCGTAGAACGATAGCGGACGGAGAACAGAGGTAGTGGAGGATGGTCGAAGTAATGTGCGTGTGTGAATGTGGAGGGGGAGATGGGTAACTTTAGTAGGTAGGTAATGTAGATAGCGAAATGTGCCTGCTAGTGCTACGGGCCGATAGGATTTTTCGAAAATTTCTTCCTCCAGCTTGCATAGCAGAAAAAAGCAACACGTACAAACATCTGCGTTCACACTAGTCACTGTAAATAAGCTGGCAAAGCAGTGGCTATTTCATAATTACAAATATATGTATCCCAATGTGTATACATTGTACTCAGAGATATTCAAATGTTTGTCCAAAGAATATCGCTTGTATCTTTTTCGAAAACCTCTCCTATCTTAGCGAACACACAAATAATGAGTTAAGTCATTTCTACTATCTTACGCATGAAATTTACATACAGGACGGAGTCCTTATATAAGGTATAACATAAAATATCGTTTTTAGTTTTTCTTTTTTTGTGTCGACTATGACTAATCATTCGAAATAAAGCAAAGAGCTACTCTCTAAGAAAACTCTTTCAAGCAAATCTACAGCGTATAAAGGAAACAAATTACTTAACTCTAGACGTAGTTAAAATCACTCAACTGCGTTGGTTCTTTTTGTAGGCGGACAAGCATGGCTATCCCTATTGTTATCGGTCTCGATAGTCGAAAAAGACACATGATTTATAAGATTGTCTAACTAACTCTAACGAAAAAAAAAAAAAAAAAAAAAAAAACCATAAAGTGATCCTAAGTCACGGTGACTATAAATTTACTTATAAAACAGAATGCGAAAATAATGTGCGCCAAAAAGCTATCATTTTTCTTTAAGGTCGAGCAATAAACGAATAGGTTTTCTTAATTTGGCGGCGTACTCTTGAAATTGACAAACAAGAGACAGAAAGACCTGATAACTCTCTCTTATTTTCGTCAGTCCTTGCCTGCTTCATTTACTTATGACATTCAAAGTTGAGTAACTCCTTTTTTCTATACCCTACACCATTTGTCCTACAAGTGTATACTGAGTATGTACGGATATATGCAACACCTTGAAGGAGTTGTAATGGACGCACCTTTTATTATACCGTTCGATTCAGAGTTATTTTCTGAATAGATCTAAACTTGTCTGTCCATATATTTTTGTGTTCAACCTCGCAATTTTTGAGATATTTTATTGAAATATTGTACAGTGACCTGTTTTGGACCAAAGACGAACACTATTGCAAATGGTTCGGATTGGACCACTTTTTCGGCCATATTCTATATAACAACGTATTTAGAATAGTCGATGTATAGCACTGTAGTGCTTTAATATTAAAGTTTCATATATATATATGAAAATCAACTAAAGATATATGTTTTACGCCCAGATGAAGTTTCCTGTACCCACAGTTGAGTTTGAGTTTCGCCACCGTGTTTAAAACACAACATTACTATATAGTAAAGCCTATGAAATGTCGTCCTTTTACAAGCAACATAACGCAATTAAAATTGTTTGTTATGCGGTCTCGCGGAGTATATTTCAATTTTAGATTCTAGTAAACTAGTTTATCTTTTTTGATTCGCTGAAATAACATTTAAAGGTGAGGGGTAAGTTTCGTATAAGAAATTCAGAATTTAGTTAATTATATGGCGGTTATGTGGCAATAATTTGAATTTTGTAAACCGTTGAATTTTAAAAGTTTAACAAATAAAATGTTGTCATTATTTCTTTGCTATTGTCTAAGCTTCCTATTAAGAAAAACAAAATAAAAAAAAAAAAAAAAAAATTGTAAACAGCTTAAGTTAAGATGATTATTATTTTACGCGTTGTTTGTAAGCCACAGATTTTATAGCACAATTATCTTTTTAGCTTTCATATACAACGTAAAAGGATTATCGTATCCTAGTATCTTTTAAATTAGTTCCACTTATTTAGACAATGTTTGTCGCGCTCTTTAAGCAAATATGTATACATAAAATAGAGTAGACGACGAACACACCCAAGCTATTAAAACCGAGCATTTTCAAAGAATCAGTTTCTGTTTTTTATGACTTCTTTTCGTCGTCATTGTTGTTGAGGTTTCTTTCTTCAGAAGCAAACGCGACCAGCGCGCGAATTCAATGTTTATACACCATAGTGAATGCGCCTGTTTTTATTATCAATTTTTTTGTTTTGTTTTTGGTCTTTTTTCCTTGTTTTTGTTTTTGTTGTTGTATGCAGACAAAAACACCATAAAATAAAACACAACATTTAACATTGGTTGTTGTCGGTGCAGCAGCAGTTGCTACATAAAACTTGACAATAACGTACAACAATACCACTGATATCTATTGTTATCGTCACCATAAGATAAAATTCAACCGGCCACCCACGCAATAGACTCACCCAGACATGTAGTGTAAGAGAAATATGCAACGACCACTTCCTATATTCACATTTTTAATATTCATCTATACTCGTTTATGTGCATGTACATGTGTATGTATATATGTAGCAAGTGAGCTTACATATAAAATATTTCTTACATTATTGTTGTTGACCAGACGGGACGATATTTTTAAGGATGGTTTCGGATGTGCCATTGTGTATGTGTATGTACGCTTATGCGTGCTCTCATGCTTCGAGAACACGAGACAGCAGGATCCGAACAATTTACTATGAATAGCACTTTGTCGTCGCTTAGTCTTATTCCTTTTTTTCTTTGCGATTTTGCTTATATTATTTAACTTTAACTTTCACTTGAACTTATATTAAAATCTACGTTGTTGTTATTTTCATTATTGTTGTTGTTCCTGTTCATGTTCATATTGTTCATACGAATTTAATTAATTTTTTTTCACTCCTTAATATTTTATATGACATAATAATGATGATGTGCTTCAAGACGCCCTCATCCATTCACTTATCATATGCCCAAAGATAAGTGCGAGAGACCTCAAGAGCAGACAATGTTCACGCCAACGAATTGCTGCTTTTGTTTGTATATTTGTGAGCAAAAATTTAAATTTGTTTTTATTATTATAATTGTGCATGTGTTCGTGTAAGTTGCAGCAGTTGTATAGTGTTGGTTTCTTGGATTCTGATGTTCATGTTGATTTTCTTGCTGTCATTTAACAAATAAAACAGCAATTTGCAATCGTATCTTATACTCTTTTATACAAAACATATATATATAAATATATATATAAAATATTAGTATATGTAGGCGTGCGTGTTTGTGCGTGGAGAGTGATGATGTCATATAATGGTTGTTTTAATGCCTTCTTTCTCTTCGGTTAAGATAAATGATGTAAAAATCGTTTGCATTTAAAATGAATGACAGACGATTTGATTTAAACAAAAAAGACTGAGAAAAATTATATAAACTCAAAACAGAGAAAAGCTGCCGCTAACAGTTTTTTTTTATGAAATATTTATCATATCTCGTCCTTAATTTATACACAATTGCCTTAAAACGAAATAACGAAAGCAATAATAATAATAATTCAAAGTATTTTACGCTTCGGCTGAATGTCTACATACCTTTCGTTAGCTTAACTAGATAGTGTAGAGATCCTTCGTATCGACACATTTGCTGATGTATTGGTGTTAGTTATATAGCATCATAGTTTTGTATGATTTGTTCGAATTTTTTTTGGTTCTACAAAACCCAATTCTGAAAATCGTAAACCCAAACGCAGATTCGTGATGCTGTACCTGTCGACGCAACTAGTGTCTCCTAAAAAGGTTAAGAACAATTCGCACAACTATTGCAAAGTCTAGCCGAGCATTACCATGCAAAAGCATAAATTTGCGTCTGTTACCTGCCATTGCTGGGCCTTTTTTGTCCCATTGACCTCGATAAACATCTGGACTAACAGTTTCATTCGGTGTTAGCAACTCGTAATACACTACACCTTACTGATCGTACTACATGCATAGCACAACTTCATGGCCACAAGTATTCCGTTTCGGTATTGATGTGTATCGTTCTCGTGGAGTAACCCATGACTTTTGCGCCTGGGATTGTCGTAATAGATCCACCTTTCATCGCTAATCACAATACGCTGCAGAAAACTCTTCTTTTTTCGCCCGGCAAGCAATGAAATCCCGATGTTGAAACGGTTCGAAATGGCATTGTTAGTCAATCCGTATGGTCGCCAATTTCCCACCTTTTGGGCCTTTCCTATCCTCTGCAAACGATTGGTTCGTCAACTTCAAAGCTGTTTGGACATTTTTTGAGAATTTGAAGTTCATTGTCCTCGAACTTTTTTGATTCTTCAGGCCGTTCTTTGTTGTTGAAACCGAGACCAACAATTGGGATACGAAGGAGCAGCATCTCTATAAGCTTCTAAGACCGTTTGATGGTCTTCGCCAGTAGACTTCTTTAAATCAAACAATAGAAGTAATGAGTGTCGTTAAGACAAGTTTGAGCGTTCCTCGATTACCGCCTGTAAACGCCGAATAACTCAACAATGCTAAATAGAAATCTGTTATTTTATGTAGAGAAAAGTCAAAGTCATTGCGTTTAACCGCTGTGTACATTGAGAATTCGCATTAGTTTTTTTTTACAATTTTCAGAAGACATTCGAGCACCTAGTAAATAAAATAGAAACTTTCTGCCTTCAACAGATGGTGGCCTCCCATCGAATAACGGGTTTCTGTATGCGGTAGGAATGTACATTATAGTTAATAAATTTATGATATTTTACTTGTTCAAAGAACGTGTTAATTATTTCATTGTAATATAAAACTTGTCTAAAATCGCTCTGCAATATGCATACAATAAGATGCTTATGTACGCAGGCAAGCATATGCTAAACATTTTTAAATTATTCCATATTAGTTTATAACATAATTTTTCAACTTCTCTACGACGCGTTGATAGAAATACAATGTAGTTTTCAACGCCCGCTTGTAATTGAATTATTTTGATATTTTACATACGTATATAAATATTTATGAGGAGAGTTCAATTATAAACCAAATTAGAATTCACTCATGCCTTTTCGTTGGTTTCGGAGCAGGCTGTATGCATATGTGCAGCGCATGTATAACCAGCATTTGTACGTGCATTAGTTATTATGGTTAAAAAGGCAGAAAAACAAAATAAAAAAACGATACTATTTATAACAAAAATTAAATGTGATTATACTATGTTTTGGTGGTCATAAGATTAAAAATGAGCGGACTTTTTTTTAATATTATTATTATTATTTTATCAATTTTCACAAACAAACACTGTTGATTATCTTTATGATTACATAAAAAAAAAAAAAAAGAAAAAAAAAATCCACTGTTATGATGAAATTAGTTATAAATATGAATAAATAGAGTGAAATATTATGAAACATCGATTCTGATGCGTTCCTGGGTAAGCGATTAGATTATCTTTCATTGGCATAATTAAGCCACTGATAATTTCACGCATTATTATCATTATTATTATTCATTTATTATACACTAGCATATCTTGTACATACATGTATACAAAATTTTCATAAATACATTTTTTCTGTTGTATAGGCACTTCCTCTACTATGCATTCTAATTTGAGCAAAATGTAATCAGCGTGTGTGCATATATATATTTTGAAAATTATTACAACTTATTCTATTAGTTATTATAGCTACTCCTGTCGTCCCACTAGCTTTACCGTAATATATTTCATATTTCGGAGTATTACCGAAAGTATTTTCAACGGTCAACGAGTTGCCTGAATACCACCGCTAACTTTTTCCTTCCCTTTTTGGTGTAGACCAGCGAAAGCGACCAAACTGATTTAATAGATTTTATAAAGCATAGCAAAAGACGCGGATAAACCGACTTACAAGAATCTAATAGAAAAAACGATCTATAGGGGTCGCTCCTCTTGGAATGTTGCCAACACTGACTACCAACACTGGCCACCATGGTGTCCGTCCTTATAGAAGAAATACCTTAATTGCCTGGGCAAAATATAAATAAAGACAAGTGAAAATTTTATAGTCGGCAAGGGTCCACCGTTAAATACCCTATACGAGCCTACACTTATTTAAATAACTTTTTAAAATAAGGTGTTATATTGGTGAATGAAACAAACAAAACAGACAGACGGACAGAAAAGCAAAAAATGATTCTGAATCGCTTGCGACGGGAAGGCTTAGTTAAAGTTCTTCTCGGTGTGGCATACGTTCGTGTAGCAATATGACAGATCTCATAATTAACAAATAAAAATAATAATAATAGCAATAATAATAGTAATAATAAAGAAAAAAGATGGCAGGAATCGAATATTCTCCCCAAAGCATTATATAGTGTTCTTACTTAATTTATATTGTTTTATTTTTATCCTTGGGTTTTGCTAAACAAAAAAAAAAAAAAAAAAAAAAAAAAAGAAGATGAAAGGAAGAAGAAAATCTTAAATATTCTTTTTTATGGCACTGTGCTCTCTTAGCCAGTACGCACATATTCTTGATCCCTTAAGCCAAATCGGCCACATGGTTAACACAATGCACATGTTTACTCATAAGTTAGTTGCCGTTTACTTAAAAACCTCGAATAAATGCAAATGTACCGAAATAAAACCCGCAACATATTTAATAATGCACACAGCTTCTCTCTGTGCAACGACTGGGCAGGCGGACACGGAGCTAACGGATACATTCATATTTACTATCTCTATGGCGCTTGCTTTAGCAATTGGACCGAAACGTTTGCATTAATTCTTGTTTCGTTTTAGCTTCAAGTAAATAACTGAATTTCGCTGGAAGTTTGTATTGGTGCGCGTATGAGTAAATGTGGTTGCGTCAGTGAGATGTGCTCTGTTCTTGTATTTTCTTTGAAAAGAGATGCTATTATTTTTAAGCTACACTTTCATTGCGATTGTGGCGAGAGGAAAGTGAATGGTTTCTCATTTGTTTGTCACATAAGAAATAATAACTCGAAGACTCAGTTATGTATATATGTACGTGTACTTGAGCAACACTAATCGGAATGCTATTCCTAATTCTAGTTATCCCGGGATTATTCTCAATCTACTGCATTCACATATATCGCTCATACGTTGCATTGGCCCTACTGTTTATATACATACGTATTAACGCACTTTTGCAAAATCATCAAAATGGCTCTTAGGCGAGGCGTATGCAAAGTGCGTCTTAGCGTGAATGTAATTTTTCTATTTCACGTTTCTTCTACACCTTTTTCTTCATCCGAGAGAGGAGAGATTTGCAAAAAGGACAAAATCAACGAAAGTAGAGAATCCTCTTGTCTAACCTAAGGTGATAGAATAAATTTCATATTAATATTAGAATCACCGCGTGGCTTAGCCTACCTGTACATTATTAAGTGGAATGAAAGTAAATTATCTAATAATTTCAAAGCTTTTGTTGAAGTGATAAATATTTAAACAAAAATGAAGCCAGTTGGAAATAATCGAAGCTTTATATAAAAACTGGCATTCAATATTGATTTCGCTATGATAGAGTTTCCTTTCTAAGACGTCGATTGTCTCTCGCGGAGACCTTTATAACTATTTCTTTTTTTAGCTTACGTCTGTAACAGGATAATAATAATATGAAATCATAAATGAACATCAGTGCATATTGTGTGGCCTAACCATACCTTCATAAGATATTATAAAAACATTCCAGTGGCATTTCTTTATGTTTGATAACCAAACCAACCTGAGGAGAGAAATTCCAGCAATAGAAAAAATAATTTTAGTACGAAAATTAATTGGACTGGAAATTAACATAAAAATCAAGCCGAAAATAGTCACAGGCTCTGATCTGTACTTTCATTTTTTCCCTTTTTCAGTATTGGTGAATCTTGACGCTTTGACTCAGTCAAGGAAAGAAATTAAAGTGTTACTTTTCCGTTTCTTTTCTTAAGGTCCCGCGCATTTTTGCAACAAACGAAAAGTTGTTGATAAGGAGAGCGATATTTCCTCAATGGCAACGACCACAAAATCCGAGTCAGTGTAGGCAGCGTTTTTTAGAACACTCGCTTTTCAACTAAAATCACGACTATAAACAAGAGGGTTTGTTTCGAACATCAAACTTTGGTGAATTTTCCCCTCCACAACATCTCAACGTCCTAGATGGTCTTTAACTAGATTAACCGGTAGTTTGGCGGAAGTACGGATCCTAAAACTATGCTCTTAATCCACTTTATAGTATAATTTTTTAATTATATTCTTACGTAAATTCCATTATATTCAATTACTTTGTATGTGTTGTGTGCATGGACGATGCTTATAGTTTTGATAACCCATTTTGGTCTGATTAGCGGTTGTCTATTGTGATGGCTACACGTACGCTGCCAATTAATAATATGCTGTCTTATATATATTGGTATTGAAGAAACCGATTTGCATTTAGAAAATACATACGCACACGCATACCATTTAATTATATAGATCGTGTGCACATACCATCATGTACGTATCAAATAAACATTTAAAGAATATAACAGCATTTCGCAGATGCTGGTATAAGCTAAATTTCGTATTTCCGTATTCCTTTTGACGTACATTAATTGAGGGCATGGCCATGCCTAATAGCTGTCGGCCAAAAAGCTTAAAGTTGTAAGATAATTGACATTAGTAGGCAAACCAAACCGTCGACCAAAGTAAAAAGCGTCTTAGAGAGACCTGCTGGTCTGAGAATTCATTCACGTGTGCGGAAATTTCGACTGCGATCTGCTACCTCTTTCGGTAAATTATTCCCCAAAATTGTAAACTTTTCGCTTTAAAGCTTTAAGGTGGCTTTTGGATTTTGCTTTACTGCAGGTCCATGTCAAGTTTAAACATGAATCAGCTAAATCGAATCAAGGTTTCACTCACAATCATCAGAAGACCATATAAATAAGTCACAGTATGCCAGCAAGGATTGCGTCCAAGGTGATGCCAAATGGTCGGAAACTAGTTATCTACGATACAAGACCGACATGAAAAGAGCTTGGCTTTATTTTGTAAAACTAAGCAGATCGAATATTATGCATTTATTGTTTTGACCAGGATGCGCTTTTATTTATTGCGTATATTTCAAAACATTAATATACACTCCCCTGCGATAGAGATCAAAAAAACCTTATTAAGCTGAATATAAATTATTTCTGCAAATTTATTTAATTATTTTGGTTTCTCTCTCTCTCTCTCTCTCTCTGTCTCCCTCTGTCTCCTCTCTCTCTCTCTCTAAAACAAACTACAACCGACCACAATTGCTGAATATTGTGTGTGTTATTTAATTTTTATAGAGACCTCATAAATTTATAAAGCGCACGTGTGATTGTGGTAAGACAAGTATTGCAAAAACAAAAAAAAATAATAATAATAATAAAAAAAGAGATACACTGGATTTGTTATTCAAAAAAAAGTGTATTTTTTATAGTTTCAAATATATAAGTGAGGATACAGTCGCTATTTGTTAGTTCGAACTGAAAAAACTTTTTTTTTCTTATAATCACGTTTTAATTTATTTCAAAAAAACTATGTATAGTATATAAATGTATGTTTGTAATTTGTTTTTTTTTTTTTTGTTATTTTTAGATAAACACTGAAAAGGAATTTCATTGAAAAATTTTTGGTAAGTTATGCAAACCTTAAATTCCTTAAATAAATAACGATACACGAACTGGGCGATATTTTATGCTTTATAGAGTTGTTCAAAATGATGGTGTTGCTGTGTAAAGCGTAGCAATAATGACTTAAATCTATCAAGGCTTTTTCTCTCCTTCTTGCGAACCCTTGTTCTTTACTCCACGCCGGCGTCTAAAGCATAAAATGAAATGCTCACTGCAAATTCTTATTAACAAAAAAACTATTAAATTTGCTTGATTTAATTGAAACTATCGTTAATTGAAAACTAAGTAATCTTTTAATTACTTTAGATTATTGAAAGAAATTGATTAGAATAGGTGAGCTTCCTATCAGAGATAAGAAAGGCGTATAACTCACCGTATACATGTTACGACTTTTGTTACCTCTTATTTTGTCACTTTTCTTTATATGCACTTGTATAATATATATATATATATATATATATATATACGAACAAATACATAAATAAATATGTACTTCATACCCTTTTTCACTGCATATTTTCTATTGGCTCTCTGGTCAGACTAGAACTGCGCATTTGGTAGCGTATAACTAAAATTAAAAAAAATTTTGCCTAAAAATTTTGCTACCAAATTAATATTTTAGGCCCGCTGGGCATGCAACCTTAAAGACGTTATTTTACGAGTATATCACGCTGCAACATTAACTTGGATATGATGGCATCTATATCCGACAGAAGTACTGCCTATCGTATGCGTGTTACAACATAAAGTGCCCTCTCGCGATGATTACTTTCCGTCCAGCTCCTTTTAAGATTAAGTTCCTACCAGCGAATTGTGATTTTCGCGAGGGCGTAGGTTTTATTGAGAATTCTTAGTAGATCGAAAGAAACTTTTATAAACATCGCTTTAATGGTCCTTCTGTATCTGTATTCTGTATATCTCTTCAACAGGCATTTCCCCTGCAAAACTCCATTGAGACAGATAATAGGCGCTGGAGGATTAGATCTGAAGAATATGGTGTGTGGGACTGCGAACGTATCAATGTGCAATCGACTTTCTCGCATGCCAATATATGAGAAACACGTTCTGTGGATACGCCTATAGGCTCTGCCATCTCTTTAATATGAATTTCACAACCGTGCATTTTGCGAACGATGACCGTCGCCTGAGTTAATACGGTCACGTTTTAGTTCAGCTCTGTAAAGTTTTTCCGTGGTAAATGGTGATGTGCACAACCCGTATATAGCATCCAGTCTGTCTCTAATTTGCGTATAGAATTTCAAAACACACACTCGATCGCAACAGGGCACTCAATTTTTTCCATTTTCGTATAAACACTACTTTAGACTCGATCAAACGATTGTAGTTGTAGTTTTGATGAGCATTCGCAAGCATATTTGTCAAGTTTTGTAATCAAGTGCTGCCATCTTTATGCTTTATGCAATGTGTTCAACTAACACTAGCATCTTATCATAGCAAAACTATTGTGAACCTAAGTCCGCCCACTTTGACCCATGAGGCTGGCAGTAGAGTTGCAGTAAGCGAGCTAGATACAGATATTTGCTTTACCTCCCAATACTCTGTAAGTGATTTCTTCAAACTTTTTCCCAAGCGAATTGATGGGCGCCTGTTTCAGTTCATTATTAGAAAAAAAACAGATCGGAACAAGTACTTTAGGGATTTAATCTTATTCGGGTTTTTTAGGCATTTGTAAAAAGTGTTAAAAAAGGGGCATATTTCCGACCAATACGACGTGGTTGACGTTCGTCTTTTTTCGCTATTATGGTAGTGATTTTGCTAACGTTGTTGATTAAGAGAATAATGTTTTACTTTAAACGCAAGTAACTGTAAGGATAAACAACAAATTTAATTTCACATTATGTCAAGCGTAAGACACATCGAATTAACTTTATCATGCCTTACTTACGCTTTTTATAATTGCTTCAAACAAGCAATCCTTGTATGTGTCAAACACAAGACGTGGAACACATTTGTATGTTAAAATACACAAACACGCAGTCACTCCCGCTGAGCAACAAAGTTATGTACTTATGCTAATATTTGCGTACATATGTAATATAATATCGCATCACTCAATATGTCTCCGGTTTAACTTGCTGTTGCTTTTTTTCAATCATTTTTTCATCATTCAAACGCACTTATAATGAATGCTCCATATTATTCACCGTTGCCCCTTTGCCCCTTTGTCAAGAAAATCGATGAACGGACGTCATAACCTTTCCAGGCGACTTTTGTCGCTTTAGTCGCTTCGCAAACTATCGATTCGACTTCGAAATGCAATGAGGGATCATGCATCAAAGGATTATTGTCAATGGCTCTAACACGTTATTGTGCTTGGTCAAAAGTGAATAAGCGCGGCTCCTCTTTCATTCACTTCTTTTACTTTCACGTATCATTGTTGCAATCACGAAAAGATTGATGCCATCCAGACATCAAATCAGTCTATCGACAGTGTTACCATAGATGTGTCCGATCGAAGACGTATTTTGTGATGTGTTATATCATCGTAATGTAAATAACGTAAATACTTTTTTCTTACACCAAGAGATCATATGAGAAAATATTGCAAACTCGACAAAATATTTGACGCAATAATACCTGTAACACCTGATCCTATGATATCCAATTCTCGTATTATTATCTCTTTACTTAGAACTGACAAGGGTATTTCAATTGTAACTGTAACGGCAACTGCCATAGGTCTTGGAAAGAATCTTAATGTGTATTCTATCTCTGCAAGTGTGAGATTAAAATTTCTTTTACGAACTGTGGCCTTGTGTTTTGTTTAGACTTGTGACGTCGAAAAGATCAAGAGCGAAATAGACTATGTAGGGCATGTATATAATATAGTTAGCAAAGTCGTGTGATGAGCAATTAATAAAAAACCGTTTAATATGAAGCGTATTGTAAAAGCAAACATAGTTTTTTCACATGTTCAAAAAGGGTTAACATCACCGGTTTATTTGCTCTGCAGTAATCAATCTTGGCTGGGCTATCGTAGATATGGAATGTTAACATTATTTATAATTGGCAATTCTTCGTAAACCCTTTAAATCAGGTAAGAGGTAAATTCATTGTTGTCCTTACCTCCAATATGCCTCACAGAGACATCTAATGATATGGTCATCATAGGATGGCTACACTAGAGTACTGCTTTTGTTTTTGTAAAACAATCGAGCGCCACTTAAACGACATCTTATTTGAAAGATTGGTGCCATCTAAAAATCATATGGATTCATCAATCCTCGTCCCACATCTGTAGGAACTCTCTGAACTGATGTTGGTTTGAGCAATTTTTAATTCCAAGTAAACTTAGACGTTTAGCTTGTTTTTCAACGATTTTTCAAAGAAGCAGAACCGAAGATTCAAAATGAAATAAAAGCGAGGCTTGAAAGTCGCAAACTGAAACATTATTAGAAAAAAAAAAAAAAAAAAAAAAAAAAAACT
>CCAG010013770.1:0-12955 GCA_001077435.1 Glossina morsitans morsitans | reverse complement strand
CTTAACTTTTTTTTCTTATATACACTTTGTAGTAAGAAAATATTTGCATAAACCTTTGCCCTAAATCCTTAGTGCAAGCGTAATGTGCAATAACTAATGTACAATGCGTAAGGAGTGATATGTGCATTAATTAATTCGTTTTTAATTTCAACTAATTTGATCCACAAGGCATGTATGTTATTAGATAACTCGTTATAATTCATTAACTTGTTTTTTCCTTTCATTACTTTGTTTACGTACTCTTTGAAAGCTCGTTATTTTCAGTAGTTGAAGGGCAATCGGAGATTAAAAGGCGAAATTGTATGAAAGCTTTGAAGATAAAAGAGCACCTGTGTGTTAGAGAGCATTAGCATGCAAGCAAAACACAGATATCGATTTACGCATAATGCGATATAATTATAATTACATTAGAAAAAAAAAAAAAAAAAAAAAAAACCTGCTAATCAATCATTTTAGAAGAAAATTTCAACTCACTTGGCGTGAAAAGCTATTGAAACCATAAAATCATCCATGTGTGTCGATGACTGTAACACGATTACAGTTAACAAGATATATATGTATGTGTTTGAATACGTGTGAATATCTTTTTATACTAGGTTCATAAAACATCGTTCGGTGTACATCAAATTTGAAAGAGTTGTATGTCGTTTACGGCGCTGCGTTTTTCTGTGTTTTTAACTGAATTAAATTGAAAAAGCATTTTGCTGAAGCTATGGAAATGATTAAGTTTGCTTGAAATGAACATGTGGCAAGCTACAAAACAGTTAGAAACTCAACAAGGGGTTTGCGCGATTTTGTGCAAACTCTTTTTAGCCTTGAAAACGATAAAAATTCGCATACGTCCGTCCATCTTCTACAAAAAAACCTAGGAAATATTTTTCTGGGAAATTTTACCGCGTCCGCGGCATTTTCCAAAGCTGTTCCGTTCTGATTGGCACGTGTTCACCGGTGGTAGCTCAGCGTTTTTCTATCCCTTCGTGAAACTGTCCTTTAGGACGCTGAAAGCACATATTGTTTCATTTACTCCTTTCGCATTTTAATAGTTAAAGTCGCGAGAAATTCGAACAGAAACATAAAACGCTGATACGATAGGTTTTGCATCCTTTTTGCATTGTAATTACATAGATGGTTGGGGTGAAACAATTTACCTCACAAGTCAAATATAGCTTTTTTAGCCCTAAGTGAGAATTTGGATTGCGTTGTCAAGGACTGCGTTTCGCTATAAACGCGTTTAAAGTTTTGAAATGAAATTGTAGACATTACTTTTTATCACAAAAATTTGCCCAATTATTTTATTTCTCATCAGTCTGCAGTCCCGGCGCCATCATAATGAAATTTCATTTTCAACTACTCTTTCTCGTTATCTTTATTCGACGATGCTTTGCTCGAAAGTGTTTCTGTCGATGCATCTGTCAAATGCAGAATTGGATGGTTTACCATTTATATTTTGCGAAATGATGGAAAAATGGCTCCAAAATATATAAATCAATGCCCGGAATCAGCTGCAAAAACGTGATCTTAGTTTTTAAATATCTTTGTAGAGAAGCACTGAACACTTCGGAATCTCTCTAAGCCTCACATCTATTCGAAGATCATCTTCGTGAAGCTCTATCGACATATATTTTTCTGAAAAGGCTTCTAATGAAACTAAACACATTTCAAAGACACCTGCTACCGTATTGGAAGATATTGAAATTAACCGGCATCACATTAGCCTGCGGCTGTCCAGCGAAGAATCATTTGATACAGAGATTTTCGAGGAAAAAAATGTTTGCGCATAATGAACTTTTCCCACATGTTCTGTAAAGAGTTCCAGGTATCTATAGCGATGTTAATCCCTGAACACTTGCCATCAATATTTTATTAGGTAAGAGAAGATCATTAAAATGTTGTGAACAATGGCTTATGTTAAATTTAGGAAAGTTAGTGTAAGAGAGGGCGTACGAACAAGATGTCTCATGAATACGCCTTTTAGTTGACGATATGAGCATAAAATAGATTGCATTTCGTTCGTCGTGTTTTCATTTCTAGATAAGTGGGATCAGCCAATAAACCAAATAAGATGAAATCTTGGTCATTGCATAAGTCTGTGTGCGGTTCAGCAATCATTTGTCATTTGAAAGCTCATTTAAAAGCCCAAGTTAGAGCTGCATTAAAACAGTAAAATTTTAAATCAAATATGGCCATGGCATACAAATACTGACGATTAAGTTTGTCGATCAGAAATTTGAATGTACATACGCTTTGTGCAGCAAATCCCTTTCTCTGCATCTCTCTAAGTTGTGCCAAGTTTTTGCCTTATGACCGGGAACAGTTACGCGAATAGTAGGTGGTAGGGAGCGCTTGCTTATACCATTATAAAGGAATGAGTGAAAGTAAAAGGGAAATTTATCGAAGATAAGAAGCTAAATTGAACGAAAAGAAAATCTCAACCAGGCATAGTAAAAATGGTCTCACTAAATATATGTGTAAGTAAATAAAACCTTTTCAAATAATTGCAATTTTTTTCCTCTATTTTCAAGAAAATCGAAACTCTCTTTAAATTACTTTTACCTTTTTTGTTTTTGTTTTTTTAATTAGAGTAATCAGATGTACGCATAAATTCTATAATACACTGTTCTGGTCGAAGTGTGACGCAGCATTACTAATAACAATTAATAATAATTCGAATATTAATAGAAAGTGAAAGAAGAAGAGTTTTCCGAATAATGCCACTCAATGCAATATGCTACTCATTGACTTAATTATGCTCTGACAAATGTTGTGAAAATTTGGTTGAACAAGAAGGGTATGAGAAAACTAGATACGACGTGAAAGTAATGAAAAATTCATCCATTCAAAGAAATGGAAAAGTTCATGTTCCGTAATGTTTGTGCTTATTGTGCTTATTGTCTGTCTAATGATTCATTTAAAGGATTTTTTTTGCAATTCCTAATGTAATTATAATTATATCGCATTATGCGTAAATCGATATCTGTGTTTTGCTTGCATGCTAATGCTCTCTAACACACAGGTGCTCTTTTATCTTCAAAGCTTTCATACAATTTCGCCTTTTAATCTCCGATTGCCCTTCAACTACTGAAAATAACGAGCTTTCAAAGAGTACGTAAACAAAGTAATGAAAGGAAAAAACAAGTTAATGAATTATAACGAGTTATCTAATAACATACATGCCTTGTGGATCAAATTAGTTGAAATTAAAAACGAATTAATTAATGCACATATCACTCCTTACGCATTGTACATTAGTTATTGCACATTACGCTTGCACTAAGGATTTAGGGCAAAGGTTTATGCAAATATTTTCTTACTACAAAGTGTATATAAGAAAAAAAAGTTAAGTAATGCTCGTGTTAGTGGCGGCTGTTGTTTATATTCTCACGACACCCAAAGACATATATATAATGTCGGCCACATACGAATGAATTACAAAATTGTAACATGAAAAATATTTGCATCCATTGTCGGTCGGTCGGTTAGCTGACCAATTGTAATCAGGTTGTACTGCACTTTAATGCGGTCCTGATCATTACTCTTTCGTAGATTTCCTTCTAACTAGTTTTCTATTCAGACTTTCGTCTTTCGGTTTCTTGTTTCCAACTTTGCAGCAATTGTGACCGCCCCATTTTAAATTCTACCCTTTGTTCCATACTAAGAGCATATATTTTGCGTTTTGGAATTGCGACTGTAAGAAAGAAACCACACAAACTTGTCTACATCTACTCAGGATACTATTTTGCACTTTATGAGGTCTCTCTGATTTCAATTAACGCTCAATGTAAGAAATAATATTTGATAGAAATGCCCTCGAATGGGCACATTTAGCCGGCTATTCATCATTTCCAAAATGCAATGTGTTATCAAAGCTATTAAAGCGATGCTAGCTAGCGAAGTACGATAGCAAACAAAAGAAAATATATATAATATTGTGACCAAAAAGTAAAACCAATATTCATCGGATATCAGAACTATTCTTTTCCAAGTTGTTAGCACTGTGGCGGAGATCTGTGCCAAATTTCATATCATAAGAAACATTAGTGTTTCGGCAGCGTCTGGATTTGTACGCACATATGACATACAAGGAATTTTGTCCGATTTTTACATTTTTTGATTTGGTTGAGCTAAGAAGTTGCATTCGATTTTGTTTGCGAAATGGAATCAGATGAGACCTGCGTCTACGCATATGAGTCGGTGACAGTCGATCAATCGGGAGAATATCGTGCAAAAGGTAGGTCAAGACTGAAAAAGCGGCACCAAAGTCGCTCAAAAATCGAGGTAATGTTAATAGTTTCCCTCAATTATCGTGGTGTTGTGCACTATGAACTCCTTCCGCCGTCCCAAACTGTTAAAAAGAAATATTGGGTGAGTTTGAGGCTTCAGCACAAAGGAAATCGGATAAAGGACGACACGCGTCTTTTCTACATAAACGTGTACATAAATATGTACGATCAGTTTTTTCCCACTTGTTCTAGTTGTCGAGATACCACTGGCCTATATCTACCTATACCTATTGTCCCAAAAAGCATCATTTTCGGGATTAAAAACCGAGGATTAGAAAACGATTGTAATCTGTCTACATGCACGCCCACAACGGGTTACAAATTGAGACAACCCCGCGAAGACACTGACAATTTTTTCATATATAGAAATGGATATACGTAAAGCGTCGGCAGCTCTAGTGTTAACGAAAAGTAAACATATGAACATGGGCTACCATTACATGAAAGCCAAAGTTGATTCAGATGAAATTTTTATAACTTGTGTTCCTTCGAATGGTAATGTGGCAGATTTGTTGTTCAAAAAGGTTTTATCTAAACAAAAACACTAATGTGTTATGTGAAAAGTTAAAATTATTACATGTATAAAATATGTTGCAATTATAAACAAAATTAAATTTGGGAACATTGTTGTTGAGAGGGCAAATGTTAGATAACATATTCTAACCTAGGAGTTTTTCATAAACTGTGACTTAAACTAACTGATTGAATAAAATGTAAAATAAGTTTTACTTTTAAATAGAGACTCGTAGCATATACAAAAACCATAGCGACTTGATTACATATATCTTAATATTTATAAACACCACCGAAGGATGCGGGCATACTCATTTTGTATGTAACGTTTGCAACGACCGAAAGTCAGCTTCAGAGACGGTGTAACTGTTCCTGAACAGCATGAAACTCTCAATTGCTTAAATCATGTCTGTCCCTCTGTATATGTTATGCGTTTTCGACACTCTTCTGATCGCAAAAATTTCATTGCTGACAAATCATGAAAGATAGAAGGCTGAAATATTCTATATTTACATTACGGAAAATGGAAGAAAATCGTCCACGTCCGTACACAGTTACAAGTGACCAAATTTCACTTGTTTCATTTCTTTGAGGTCTTGTGCTTATTAATCTTAAGATGTAAACAAGATAGAATTTTTGAAATTATTTTGTACATTCCTCAAATAAAGATACATTATCTGCCTAAAAATGTGTTAAATCTAAAATAAACATGGCGGACACCACAACCTAGTCGATTAACTTTTTTTTAAATATACCACTGATATGGGTATCAAATAAAAGGGCTTGGAGAGCAGCAGGCGACTATGTAAGTGTATTTATTTCTAATTAATTACGATGAACGCCACGAGATGGTGGATTAATTTCTCTTAGTAATACTAGAGAATAATAGTAGTTTTAGTGGACTAAGAGTTGAAAAATAAATCTTAGCCCATTCACTTATTTATGAACGTAAATGAAAGCATGGAGCGCCCAAGATTTTAATTGTACTGAATATGCGAGATTCTTTCTCAACAATGTATGCGTCCAACAGATTTTCTTCCGGCGTACATTCAAGCTTCTGTCAACTCGGTAACGCTATTGCGATATTTCCAATTAACAATAACCGAAAAGACTTTTTAATTTAATCCGAATTTTCTTGCCATACGTACATACATGTATATATATTCTGTTTTCTATCACAAATGAGTTTTTTCATCTGTTGCTGATTTTTCGTATTTCACTTACGTGATTAAATTTAACAAAAATAAATCAATAAGCCAGCCTTATAAAAATTTAATATTCTTATTCTCTTTTTATAAAGTATTCTCTCTCTATAATATTTATAAAAATGCGAAACTATTTTGATTTACATTTAAAAATATACCCTACAAACACTTGCAAAAGATTAAGACTAAGATTGTGGTTAAGGGTCTTTGAAAGACAAAGTCGGATAAAGTAAGAAAAGCCTAAAGTACTGTCAGTACGGGCTACTAGAGCTAAAAGTCACAGTCCACATTCATCACTTGTTTCTTTTGCTCCTGTTTTCGCTTAAAATCTAGTGAAAACCTTTCATCAAAATTCAAAACCTATAATGTCAAGTAAGATTCAATTCTGAATCCATTTGTCTGTCTAAAAAGTTAAGGCCTTCGACAAGTGATTGCAAAATTGGCTTGCAACATAACATGAATCAGGCGAAAGGAACGTATACCGCGTTAATGAAAATGAATTTGATGGACACGCGTCGTTGTATAGAGAAATTATGTCCCAATAAATCGGTTACACACACATTTCCATAAAATTTCAGTATAAATATATATATATTCTTGACGAAATTCTGATCATTATCTGGTGAAAATTTTCCTAAATGTTACAGAATATATATGAAAATCGATGTATAGACGAGATTCAATTATATAAATATCTATCTAGAATTGGAGCTTAGATTGTAAGCTTTTACAAGCCTTTGCAATTTTCTAAAGCTATCATATTTACGCTACGAACCACACTTGACGATGTGTATAAAGGTTTTTAACAAAACATGGATTTGTTACAGTCAGCAAAAGAGTTATTACATAAACTTCATGATGAAAATAATAGTATACGGATTTTCTCGTTTCCTTTGAATGGCCCAAGGCAATGCATGTAAAAATCCAATAAATAAAATTATACTCTTGATAAGAATTAGATAATGAAGTGGCATTAAGCATTATCCAATCATCCTATACTTACAAAATATCCTCGTAAGTAGCAATTATTCAAAATACAAGACATCTTTATATGTTGTAGTAAATGATTTTTCAAGACGCGTTATACGACACCAGGAACCGATTGGTTTATGCCAATCAATCATGGCTCGTTTGTAACACCGGAAAGCACGTACCCGAGACTATATATATAATAGGTTGGTGCATGATAACCAGGCATTATTGAACACTATTTGTTATTGAAAAGGAAGCATAGAAATTTACCAGAATGATTAATCCGGAGTGTAGTCCCCATATACTTTCATAACTTTCCAAGCATTTTGACACGACGAACGATGGTTAAATGGTCCACCATAACGTCGTCGGCCAACATTCGAGTTGTCAAGCTTTCGTCCCTTTCCACAAATACCAAAAGTACCTAATCGTCGAAATTCGATGGTCGACGTCTTCCTGGCCTATCTTCCAAGCTAATGTGGCCAAATTTGAATCGGGCAAACCATTCGTTGCATCGAATGTCGCTGATTGTGCCCTCGCCGAGAAGTTCGTTGAGATCGCGAAATTAAGTCCATTTCTCGTCATATGTTCTCGAAACACTCCCGGTCGTGGTCAGAACCAGAAGACTAAAACTAAATATGTACATGCTTAGAGCGGCGCGCGCCACTCATTGCCTGTAAAAAAACCTACGCCAGGCATCCTATTGCAGGCTTTGGTCTAAAATTTAATGGCAAGGGAATATGCCTAAAAAGTACATCTGCAGCTAACGGAATAGCAAATCTTACATCTTCGGTTAAGGCAGAGTGTGACAAAGGCTTGATCCGGCGGTACTATAAAATTCTTACTTCGTAGCCATTAGTTTGTTAAGCGGATTTATAAAACATCTTCAATGCGATTAAGGATAATAGACATGCAGAATTAAAACAGAATACATTAAGTGAGGAGCCTTCAAAGGAGACATTAAGACAGGAATATTCATTTCATAAAGAGCTTACTGTGCATGTTTTGTTTAGTAATATGTTACATATGTATATCTAGAAATCCAAGAAAAAGCCAAAACAGGATTTTGATTTACTGGCTAAGAAAACTAATCATTTCTTTTAAGCTCTTTTATGGGTTTCCATTTTCATGTAATAATCGAGCAGGCAAAGTGAACTGCCACAAGGTATATGATAGGTTAGATAAGGCAGATTAAACGCCATAGCAAGTTCATCTGTTTCGCTGTCTTTTCGCAGTGTTTCCAATCACGGAACAGCGGAACAACGACGTTATTTATGTGTTTACAATTTGTACCGTACTTACGTGGAACACAGCAAGTATTTTCGATTTCCAAAATGGTCGCAATATGTAAAAATATCCATAAGGTATGCATCTACATCCTCGATCAGCGTATACAGCGGAATCGAATTGCGCACAAGCAGACAGACAATTTAAAATTTTTCCACAAATTATTCGTCAAAGTTTTTATTTTCCCACTTTAGAGCTTGAGAGCTTATAGCTTCAATTTTTTCGTTAAAATAAACATCCGCATGGAATTTGAAAGCCAGATAAATTGGACTAAAGATTCCCGCGCAAGTAATCAAAAATCTTATATATATTTTTAAAATTACACCCGACTCTTTTTTTACACCAGTTTGCAAAGAACTGTGCAAACAAGTATTAATGAAATATGAAACAAAAACAATTCATTTTTATTTAAAAAAAAAAAAAAAAAACTTATATCGGTGTACAATGAGAATTCAGTCCGTACGTGTAACATATAAAAATTTAAATTGAAATTACGAATACACATCAATATCGCTACTTGATAACAAGCGTGCGCCTTTATCATGGACTGGTCCATGAATGCTATCATCAGCGTAATAAAAAGCTTGTATTTTCCATTTAATTCCGAGATTACTTCTCGAGTTTTCTTTTGAACTAACTGAAATTCAAAATTTGTTTTAACACGAAAATTATATATGTGTTTGCTACAGTCAGTAATAATTTTCAATAATTACTCAATTTTCAAGGTGTGCAGTAATTTGTACAGTATAATAATGATAATAACAACAACGACAATAGTTATAATGATGATACCCTACAATCAGTGAAATTATTTATTGCATCCTACGAACTGAAGACTGCAGCACAAAATTAACTTTGAATAGCCAAGTGCTACGCTCAAGTGGAAGTACAACCAGATAAGGAAAAAAGGTGATCATAAAATTCGGGTATTCCGTGTAATGGACCAAGTCACTAACACATATGCGGGCATAAGCAACTGCTCTTTGTTGCTGTATGGCACCGGCATAATTAGAATGAAAAA
Source organism: Glossina morsitans morsitans (assembly GCA_001077435.1). Classification (NCBI taxonomy): domain Eukaryota; kingdom Metazoa; phylum Arthropoda; class Insecta; order Diptera; family Glossinidae; genus Glossina; species Glossina morsitans. Next base: position 3,677 of record CCAG010013770.1, on the reverse strand, counting down.
GAATGTAGTTTTTATGTGTATTTGTTCTTATCGATGAACAGTGTTATTTCGAAATCGACCGTGTAAAAAAATAATTGGATGTATATGCAAAATGCTACGAAAATATGAATATGAAATATAACCTATACATGATCATTATTGCGAAGTAATGAATCTGCTCTCTACCTGGTCGTTAAATTTCTCTATTTATATGGTCGTGTGAATGCTTGTACTTAGATCAATTCAAAATACCAAACCTGTAAACATAGGGCCAAAACACATTTGTTATATGATAAATAAGAAAAGCTTAATTTTGAAATTATGTTTATGTGAAGATTACATACTCGTGTAGCGTGTGTTCCAACAATTTTGGAAGAAAACAAACGTCAAGGAATAGTGTTAGAAATTTATAGAACCTCAGACTCATTCTTGTTTTCTTATTTCTTTTAAACTTTTTTCCACCTTTGCACACATAAACGCTCCCAGTGATTTCCTCAGTGGCTTGTACATGATAAATGCTTAAAGACAATTCTATCTTTTGCAATAATTTGCTCCGTTCACACAAGCAACACAAAATCTACCCCTTCTTCTCTCGCTGCATTATATATATTCTGTTTATAATTTATTTCGATTTGCTTTGCACATATATGAAATGTTTACTTTTACTTAAATAAACTCTTCTCACAGTGCAGTAACGTTTGTGATTTACTTTTCTACGACATCTGTATAAGGTAACGTTAGGGTTGCTTTCTATTTTTGAAACATTTTTTAAATATTTTTAAAATATTTGAAAGTTCAACTAATCCTGTGATGTGTGCGGAATTTTTCTTACCTCCAGTGTCAGGGAGAGTAGAATATTAGCAAAAGTGTGCACGAGTATGAGCGAGAATGCAACATAAATCAGATTTTTGTTTTGAAAAACCAATAGGGATTAATATACTTTTTCCGCTTGCTTATATACATTTTTATATACACATAATTTAAAAAAAGGGGTTCAAATATATTAAAATACATTTACGTATACATATGTCTCTATAAGAAAGGAAAATTAGCATTAGCACAGGCAAGCTTTTCTCGATTTGGAAGATGATTTGACAATAATATCAGGCAATCCTCATAATAGTTCCTCAAAACAGAATACGCATTCCCAAAAGACCGACCGCGTTCTTTGACTTCTTCCTTTGTTTTTAAACTAGGGGAATAGACAGGAATACAAAGAAAGGGGGTCTAAAGTCCCGATCGGCTGTTTGCTTGGTTTATGGGCCTATCCTAAGCCAGCTACGCGGAAAAAGAAACAAGCGAAAAGGCGTATGGTTCTTTGCAGCATAAGGTTTTCGATATACTCAGTTAACCTAAAACTAAAAAATAAAAAAATTACGTCACGCGTAACAGTATCGTGCAATGCAAGTTGATTGATGACTACCAAACATAAAAATTTTCCTTACCAGCTCGATAACATTATCGCCATTCGCGCCGCACAGGGATCGACATTGTACAGTGTTTTCAAAAATTCACCTCTCTGCAAACCACGACCATTCTACAGCATACTAAGCAAACGATGTTGTTGGCTTTGATAAAAATACGATCATCAACAGTTGCAGCAAAGCAGTTCCTTAACTTTAGTTAATCGTCGTCAAAAACCACACAAAATGTTTTTTTGACTGACCTTAATTCTCGAAGCTAACGTGAAGGACATGAAGAAAAAGCAAGAAAAATTACATTCAGCCTAAACTGGCCTGCGTGCAGTGTTTGGTAGTAGAAGAGAGAAATTTTTCATGCATTTACTCGACATTTTGGTCATATGCAGTATTCACATTTTCATACCTGCGCTTGAAAACACCTTTTTAGACGACTTATCAGCAGTTTTGTAGCCCACGAACCTATTTAGTGCTTCTAGGTTGCAGCTACTGACACTACAAGACATGTCTGTGTTAGTTACAAATTTCGCGCTCGTGAGAAATGTTTACCAAATATATTACAACCTGTGGTAGCGACAGTAACATATTCTAAGTATGTACGCTTTACAGAATGTCACACACTACAAAAATGATAGGATTCGGCAAATGGTTTATTTTTCTATTATTGATATTAACTAGCAGGTCAATGCCAAATACCCAGTAAACACGTACGGCGTACGTCTAATATGTTAATGAATGATCCTACTCATCGACTTGTCTCCACAATAGTCAATCTCTTCTCCAAATCACCTAACGCACGACGATTAGTTATAGTATACACCGTTGTTCGGCTTTTCTTGAAACTCATTGCGAATTAAAATGTTAGTTGACCTAAGAGTAAAATGGAAGTGATATACCTCAGTGCCAAGACACAGTCTCCTCCATCAATGCTTAACATTTTGACAAATTTGGAAAACAAACCGACGAATAGGCAAGCATGAGTAAAAGGATTATGGGATGACAGTAATATTCCCATAACGCATTTTTTTCCTTTCAGTTACTACTCATTTCGATTAATTAACGCGCTCGCTCTCAAATTGTCGCTTTTTATTCGTTATTCGTTTCCAAATTAGGTATTGACGCTAGTCTTTTTGCAAGCTTAGTTGGTTAGAGTTACAAATATGCCTGAAATTTATGTCAATGTGATATGCGTCAAGAAAGGAAAATTATGGATTACAATCGCCGAAAAATGCACAACGACTATGATAGGTTGAAATCGAAATATGTGATCGTAAAAGGGGAACGAATAAAGTAAAAAAAAAAAAAACTTCTACAGCATTCATAGGTTATAGCATTGAATTTGTAAGCTCAGCACGTTGCTATTTAATCTCATGTAACATTTGCACACACACATAATATGTATAACGTTAATGATGAGATAGTGATTCTTTAATAATAATAAAATTGAAAAAGTTGATAAAGAGAAATTTTAGTCATTATTAGAATGGGCTGAGTAACTTGTGAGGGCATGTTTGCATGAAAGCGGGCTGTTAGCGGGCGGTATATCAAAAGAAACTAATTGAAAAAAAAAAAAAACATCATAAATATGTTTATATTTACGATGACATGCTTTATGCTTTATGTATATTGCTGGGCAAATATGTGTTTGCCTGTCTCCCATTGTTGCTTCGTACGCTTATTTCATACGATATTATCTAAAGCGATTTCTGTTATATAATATTTAATGCAAAAAATTCTCAAAACTCAGTTAGAGCTAAGCGAAAAAAAAAAAGAAAAAAAATGAATAAATGTTAAGGGCACAATGCGGATTTTAGCAGGAAAGCACAAAATCCTTGAGCTTTTAATGGCGCCTTGATGACAAATGTCAAAAACACTCAGTGGAGCGTGTGGACGAGATCACAATACAACAAACGCATGCATATGTGTGTGTGTGTGTGTGTGTGTATACTCGCCCCATTGACAACAATAAGGATGACAGCTCAAACAAATGACAAACGTGGGGCACATGCCAGAGAGTGAAATACAACAATAATATCCGGCTTCCGGCTAAACAGCGACATGCCAGTTAATGTTCGTTATTAAGTTTATAAGCGCACATACACCATCATATATGCATCTAAAAGTTTATAAAGAATATTTCATATCATATACAAGTATGTATAAATATATATATATATACATACATATATATATATATATATCTACGTATGTATATATTCATAATATGCATTCAAAAATAAATAAATATATATATATATATATATATATATATATATATAT
>CCAG010013769.1:0-25180 GCA_001077435.1 Glossina morsitans morsitans | reverse complement strand
ATATATATATATATATATATATATATATATATATATATGTTTACATAATCTGATATTAGTGAATTTTATGTGTATCCAGCGAAAATCTATTTTGTCTCGTAACTATATATATATATATATATATATATATATATATATATAATATTTATATATATAGCTATAGATAAATACGTATATTTGTCTGTTTTCTACTGTAAATATCCTCTAATTATCTAACAAAAGCCAGTGAGTTTTCCGTCTCTATCGGTGCTTTCAACCCCAAATCTACGGTATTTAGTTTACAATTTCATTGCTTGTATTCATATATCTGTTTAATGTTTTTTATATATGAGCTGTGTCGTATCGTTTGACAGTAATTCGTAATGGGTTGTTTTCAACAAACATTGTACTTTCAAGAGCATAGACACGCGTTGTTTGCTTTTTATGACTTTATTTCTTAGATCAAGTGGAAAGTCTTCCTTTTCTCTTCAACACTATTATAACTTTTATTTATCCTACGCAATCGATAGCAAAATCTATATATTATATCGGATAAGAAAATCGGAAGAGATAATCTCGTACAGCGAATATATTATCTAAACAAATTATCTGAAATTATTATCTGATAACTGTATTCGTAATATGGACTCTAATAACTAGAAAGCTTAAGCCTAATTCTATAACAGATGGTTGTCTCAATATTTGAATGTTGACTTTAAGTTCACTTGTTCCTATGCTAATTAATCCGCAATCGCTTTGTAAGCTAATAGCTGTCGGTTAACTATAAGAGCTTTTAAAACACTATTTCAGAATATATAAAAGAGCTGCAAAAGGGTGACTCTATAAAGTCTACATCTAACCAAAATTTGCATTTCAATTTGCTTAAGACTTTCATACTGTTGCGCGTTGTAGTTAGATATGAGCCATTGTAGCGTGAGATAGCTCGTTATATATGTTTTGTTCGGAAATGGAAAAACCTTTACGATAATCATCATTAGTTAAGCTTCACGGTTGGATTCTTCATCAATGACTTTCTAGTTTATTATGCATAACTTACGTAACATTTTCAATGGAATTGCTTCCATTTGTTGTGTTATTGTTATTAAACATTTCGCTGCACTTTTTAAGGGAAGCAATTCTTTGTATTATCTCTTCCCAGAAATTTCTAAAACACCATCAATTCCTTGCAAAAACTATCCAACTTCGTGTTTTCTTTAAACAAATTACTGCCTTACCAGTTGCATATGTATATGTTACTATTAATTATCGTAAGTTACCCCAATACCGGTGGTAGCATTTCCTAACAGTCAAGAACTGTCGACTTAAATTTGAATTGAAATTAATTTCCCTGTCGTTCGGGCAGTACATTAGAACCAGAAAGATAGAATCAAAACCAACCCTCATTCATTTTGCATCGATTTCAATACCTGTCTACCGGCCCCTCTACATATTTTTGTGTTCAACCTGCAGAAATTTTCGCCATTGTTTGATAAAATTTGATCACATTACAAATGTATTTGTTTCGACCACTTTTACGGTCATTTTCCATATGAAGCCCTATTAGAAAAAAATTGGAAAATCATTGGATATTATATATATATACATATATTATTTCGTCATACTAAATAAGATTTCCAATATAAAAAATAAATACTTTTATAGGACAGCAAAGTCTCATCTTCAGTCTCTTGTGACGACCGTTGATACATACATACATTTATTATCATAAATTTGGACCAAATAGGTCTATTTTTGTTATCCCTAATCATATAACGTTTATACTGCGCAGTAAGTTTCCACATGGCAATCAGATGTAGTTTTCGATACATTATGACAGAGATAGCTTTTCATTCTCTTATCATATTAGAGAAGGTGGTGTGCAAGGTATTAAGTCAGGCTTGGCTTACTATAGTATTTGAGCTTGTAAGATAACTACGATTTACTTAGTATATTAAAGGTCCAAACAAAAAAAAAGTGGTTTGCAATTTTCAGAATTTAGATCCTTCTATCAAGAATAAGATTCTAGGGCTACTTAACTACGACCGTCTGTCTAGTGTCCCTTTGTCTAACGTTATGATCGCTAAAATCCATAAAAAAAAAAGACCGAATAAAGATCTAAAATGTGAATTCCTATTTTGTACACATGACCAAATTAATTGAAATGATATTTAAAGGCATTAGAATATTAAATGTTCTCAGCAATACTCTAACGTTTACTCGATATAGGTTTGCATTTTAGCATAAGTGTGCGTCGCAAAGTTATTAAAATACATTTTGCAAAGTTGGTTTACTTGACCTACGCCTACCGTAAGGAGAAACGTGAGACACTTATGTATACACTTAATGTTTTGCAAATGCTTAGGTCAAATCCTACTACGCTATCATTATATAAAGAGAATGAAAGCTTTGTTTGTACCATCACATGTACGTCATCACAATGTCCATGCATCGAATATAATATTCTTAAAGATTGATCTACGGATAAATAGTAACATACATATGAAAGATTGACTTATAGATAAATAGTAACATACATACGAAAGATTGACCTATAGATAAATACGTAATCATAACATAATCAAGCACAATATTACTAAGGGATTGGCGCTTAATTTTAACATTTATGGGTACTTCTTTTACGAAAACTTTGAAAAACTGATGCAATTGCTCTTAACATTCAATTAAACGATAGTCATACTGCGATAGTCATACGATAATCATAAAAAAAGAAAATAAGGGGTCCCGGTAAATGAGAATATAATAGTCAGTGTATATAGTTCACGGAAGTTTCAATTTTAAGGTTGAACGAAGATAACAAAGCTTGCCTTGCCCTGTAAATTGATAGCCCATGAATGGGACTAAATCGGTCAAAGCGTACTCCCACCATGCAATATAAACTTAAGCAACCTCTGCTTTCCGAGTTTTGTTTGGTTTGTGAAAATTTGAACACATACTCTACAAAAATGGAAATGATCAGCCACGCCCATCTAATATTATGGAATATGAAACTTTAGTTTTTTCGGTGTTTTTCTACTCTTTGTTAGGATAACGGCGGTCCTTGTAAAAAATTCTGACACAGCCCAGTGAAATTTTTTTACTTGTTTTTTATTTTTGCATAACTCAAAATCAACATATATATGACCTATGTATAATGCTTCATGTTTGTATATAGCTTGTTTATATAAATAAATGAACTTGATTACGGGATAGAGACTGCTTTTTCGCCAAGAGCCTATGAGGCACATCGTGGTATAATTTGTTATAAAAGTATGTACATGGGTTAAAGTTAAAAACAAAATCTTTTTTTTTGCATTCCGGTGACTGAATATACCAAGAACACAAACAAAAAATCATTACAGCGTTAGCGAAAATTCTGGCCACCTCTGAATAAGCCCGTTAAAAGTCTGCAGAAGCCCCTAAGTATCTTACAAGCTCTGATATCCATTTTTAAAATCACGGAACGAATATTCGGGATATTTTTTACGCAGAACGTATGCATAATAGTTGATATGACCGTCTTTGAATGTGTTGGTTATTAAATTTATATATCGCCTGTAATGAGTAGAAGAACAAATAAAATTTAACATATAAATCAGAGTAAGAGTGAAGCTAGCATCACTTCTACCGTCCACACGTCAGTTTGCTTATTTGCCAAAGCTTCCTCTCTTGAAAAACATATTTACATTTGTGTTACATTTTCGATCGCTGATGTTAACTATTTCCGCTTACATTCTTTTCCATCGTTCTAGCTTTTGTAGGTATTCACTTTTTGGGATGACGAGTGCCATAAAGACAGCAAAATATCAATAAACCGCTTATTGTCAAGTTGACATTTATTAATCTCCTTTTTGCAATCTTATGACGTTTTAATATTATATTCTTGGCCATTATTAAAAACAATTTTATGATTGTTTAAATGTTTAATGGACAAAATACGTACGTAGCGAGACACATAAACGCATGAGCGCACATTAAATCGTTACTATGCAGGTCAACGCAAATGATAAATGTTATCGAATGGCAAAAAGAAAATGAAGCAAAAATATCAGCAGCAATCTTTTCAGGTTATTTTTCTTCATTATAAGCGATTATAAATTGTTTTTCTAGCCCTGAAAAAATGCATTTTATTTATTTATTTATTTATTTATTTATATACTTTTTCCTTTTTTTTTGTTTCATTTTTAATTTTGTCCACTTTTGCACACAAGTTAATCTATAAAATGCGTATTAAAAGCTGACCTATCAAGGTAACAGAGTACATGAATCTACGACAGCCAGGCGAAACGATACTTTTACATGCCTTGTCTACTACTTACCGCTCATTTCGGACGTTTGTTTTCTTTTCCTCCTTTTCTGTTTTCCCATTAGCGTTCTTGTTCTTCTTTTTGTTTTGTTTGTTTTTTTTTTTTTTGTTCAGTCAGAAGCTAAATAATTTTGTATACCATTAAGTTATTTAATGCGTATATACTCATTCAGTCGTCAACCAAGCAAATAACCAGGCGAACAACCAACCAACCAACTGAAGTACGAAAGAATAATAAATGAATGCACTGTGTGGAAAGCATAAAATGACTTAAAAGTATAGTATATGGGATAAAGTATACTCGTAGGTTTTTTTAGGTTTTCTTTTACATGTACGCGCATCGAGATGTTACCGGCAGTTGTTTTTCTCCTATATAGTAAGTGTATATAGAAGTAAGGACGTTTTTTTTATTTATATTACTTTTTGTATTTTGTCTTTACATGAAAGGGGTTTCTGTTCTGGAGGCAGACCGAAACAAAAACAACAACAGAAACAACAAGAATACGAAAACAAATTATTTATTCTTTTTCACCATGCAAACGTTATATTAATTTGCTTACGGGATATGTACGCAAGAAGGGAAAGCTAACTATCCGTACACAATCAAAGGTAACTGAGTAGCACTAGCTACACATTTATTGCACGCCCTTTTAGGGCATAGGGTATTTATATATGTACCCGTTCATATGCATATATATATATATATATATATATATATAGGTGGATAGGTGAATATGTAAGTGTATGTGTGTTGTTTTAATGCTGCCATAAATGAATGCATATAGGGAAGTGAAAGCATTTTTCTAGGTTAGACAATTACCTTCATCCGCATTAATTTACAAGAGTGTGTGCGCAAGTGTGCTTTTCTGTTTGTATAATATATATATGATTCGACAATACACAAACCAACGCGCGACAGCATTTATTTTACTTTATAAAATATGTTTTAATGCGTTTATGTGTGTGCGCGCACGTGCTTGTATATGTGTCACACAAAGTAAAGATTAATAAAAACTTTTTTTCCCCTCATAAATAATGCAATTCATTGTTAAATTTACTTGCGACGGTTGCTGTTCCTGTTGCTGCTAAAGCATTAAATGCAATTTTTTTCTATAAAGCCAACTGCAGATACACACACCCATAAACAAATACACTCGCACACACGATTACTGCATGCATGCAAGTAGCTTATGGTAATTCAAGCTTTCTTTCTCAGCAAATTGTGCGGCCTAACTCTATTTCATTATTAGGTTTTCTTTTTTCTTTTTAGATATTTTGTTTCACAATTATATAAACACGTAGGAGAAAAACGAACCACAATTTTATACGCTTTGCGGCAGTTACACTCATACACACTTCCATTCAAGTTCATGCTTTAAAAATGTATAAATACTGCATACAATACATGTTTCTTCTTTCGCATGAGATGTTATTTTAATTAAGCACCTGTTGCTAATTACTAACGTGGGAGTTGTTTGTATGGAATATAACAATAAGAGCAACAACAACGAAGACAATGATAGCAGCAATGATTTAATAACTTAATTTTAAAATAATCTGATTTTAAAATATATCTACCAGAGTAAATATTATGTTATGAATTTTGCCGTCAATACATTTAAGAGAGAGCACGTAACTTTCACTCTTTAAGGGCAAAATAAAGTGAGATATCTTCGCCCTATGTAGATTATGTATCATAATATTTATCGCATGTAATTTTTCATTGTTTTTTCATAAACGCATTTCAAATCTAAAGAAAGAACAAATTAAAAAATTGTAGAGTCCCGGTGACGACTGTTAAATGCTTCACACCGGTTCCCCAAATACTCTATTCGCTCTCTCTCTCTCTCTCTCTCTCTCTCTCTCTCTCTCTCTCTCAACCTTTCTCAAATAATACCAAAACATTTTCTTTATCGTCACACAAATGTTTACATTTTATGAGAACTTTTATATATATGGGTAAGGGTTCCACTCGTATACATAACGCATAGTCTAAACCTATTACATCAAATTTATGCGATGTGTCTTCAAAAAAAAGTTGTTTATTTATTTTTCTAGAAAATTATTCATTTATTCACCAATATTAATATGTCCCTTTCAATCTCCGCTTATATATAATACAGTTGCGCCAGTTCTCTTTCCACTTGCCTTGACTCGCCTTCCAGTGACGCGATAGTCTTCTCCTTAATGGTGGCAAAACTCCGCTCTTTCATGGGTCTTTGCAACTTTACGAATAGAAAAAAATAGTTTTGGCAGGCAGCCAAGTCCATTGAACAGGGTGTCAGAGGCATGATTACGGTGTTATTTTTGGCCAAAAAATTACGAACAAGCAATGACGTGTGAGCTGACGCATTATCGTGACATTTCGTGCCCAAGACATCCGAAAAAATTGCATGGCATCAGTCAACCAATATGCCGACATCCTCAGCAACTTCTCTACCAGTGATTCCATAGCAATTTCCTTCACCGTTTCAATGTTTCCAAGCGATCAAGTCATCCAGGACGGTCAGCGTGGTTAACGTCGTCTCGGCCGTTTGTCGAAAACTTGTACAACATATAAATATTTTTTTTGGTCACAGTAGATTCATCAAATGCGACAGTCAGTATTTTAAGAGAGTCGGACCACTTAATTTTACTTTTCACAAAAAACTTACTACAGACCCTTTAATCCATATTTTTTAAAAGCAAAAAATCGCCAAGCAGACTAAAACACGTCCAATCTTTATATGTGCCAAAAAGAAAAAAATGCAAAATGGCTGATAAGGCCAACATATTTTGGGTACACATGTACCAATATAACAAAAAAAATAATATTTTAAAATCGAATGTAAGTCACCTGTGGTTTGAACAACTCGTATGTCAAATGCCTACTTCAGACTAACGATCATCATGGAAGACTTAGCTGTAGAATACCTTGTTGCCACTTGAAGGCTTAACATTTTTCCAGTAACGTGTCCCGAAAGTGAACCAATGTGGTGCAAATTTAATTAAGTTAACTCTTGGCATCAATATTCAGCATAAATTATTAATAGTTAAAATATGTTATCGTATAAATATTTAGTTTTTACAGAAGCTATCATATGGGAGATTTTGGAAATTCGTTTAATTTCGTAAAAATTTTGCCCATTTATTTATTAGGTCGGAACAATATTTTGCATTTACTTTCCTCGCGATATATTAGAACAAAAATTCCTAACTTCCTGCATATAGCTGTTTTCTGTTAATTTGGCACTTTAGGAGTAGTGACCGTAAAAATGGTTGGGTTCAAACCGTTTGCGGACTGCTGATTGAACACAAAATACATGAACAGGCATTGGAATAGAATCGGAGGTCTGAACCTGCTTGAACCTATTCAAGAAATGGTTCCAAATCCATTAAAATAATATTTGGTCGATAAATATGCAATGCAAACGTAAGGATGGATATTCTGTAGAGTTGTTCACGCGCAAGTACAAATTTATAGGGATGTGAATGCAATAACAAGCTCGTAACGTAAGCTCAGCACAAAATGGTTACGCACGCCCAGTATAACAAATAAGACACAGTATACCGTTTGGCTTGGTCAATAGGGCGTTAATCTGCACGGATAGCCGCGCCTAGTTGAACTTGAGGCTTTGACAACAGAACGTAATTACGTTTCCACCGAAACATCTTCAGCGGCATACCTTCAGTGTCTTTAAGCTAATCTTGCTACTTACTGCTCTTGCTACGGTTGTTGTTTTGTCGGTAAATAACCTCATCACTGTCTTTCCCTTGCCACAAATGAGATTATTAGGACACGTTGCGCTAAATGCGAGCTATGATTATTTTGTGATGTAGTATGTAATTGAAAGATTAGTGCTCAGAATGAAATAGTCGAATGGATATTCATTGACCCAAAATGCCGAAAGATAATTACAGATTTAGAAGATCATTTTCTTTCGAAATATTCGTCAAAGCTGTCAGCATTTAAAATGCGGAAATTTGCTATATATTATATACTATAATATATATTATATACATATATACATAAGTATATATATTAGATAGATTGCCAAGTCAACATCCACCGTTTTTTTTTTCATGAACAAAAAAAAAAGAAGACAAAACAACGTTGGATATTGACTCGGCTGCGACTAGGCGAAGTTAGCCATTTTCTGTACAATGTCCAAAAATGTATATCAAAAACTTTACGGAGTGCGTATAGAATAAATATAAACATTTGGCTTTAAAATCAATTTAATTACATCCGTGTTTCTGTCCATCTGACAAATAGTATATACACACATATGCATGTACAAATATATGTAGACAATCGATTTTCACTTGCTAAGATTATGCTCAACCATTAATGTCAGCATCATAACTACAATGTGTAAAAAGCAATAAAATAGTTTCACTAAACGTAAATTTTAAAGGTTTATAATTAAGTATGGGCTAAAGACAAAAGCACAACGCCTTGTAATTTGGTGCCATTAATTTATAAATGTGTTCATACATTATATATTTAATATATATTAGAGAGAGCATATATATATACATATTCGAGTGTGTAAACATATTCTACTGACAGAGAAAGTGACATAAATAAATAAATAGATAGGTAGATAGAGATAGATGGAGAGAGAGAGAGAGAGAGAAAGAATGAAAAAGAGAAAGACAGTCAAAAGGCTGTGATAGTTCTGAATAAGATCTAATATTACATTAATATTTGCTTTAGATGAAATTTACTTGTCCTTCTCAACACTACTAACACTTCCCGGTAAATTTCAAGTAGAGAGAATTATTAATGCTCTTTAGAGAAAGAAAGAAAACGTCTTTAGGGTTTTGTGACATTCCCCAAGTGTGTCTAAGTCGGTTTGTGTTCGTATGTGTGTATGTGTGTGTGTGTGTGTGTTGATTTTAATATGCAACCGAGTTAAGGGTGACTTTGAGTTTGTTGCTATTAATTTATTAATGCATTAACACTTGATAATAGCACACTATTTCCTAACTTAGCTTATACAACTATTTGCTTAGGTATTATCGACCTTTCTAATAAAGTGTTTATTGGTATGTGTAATGTCTTTGTTTGGTTATTGCGAACAGGTGCAACAAATTTAGTTCGTGTAAAACTAAAACAAGAGCCGAACAAAACCAGATATTCGGTCTCAGTGTTAAAACTAACAAAACGAGGAAAAAGAAATTGGTTTATGAATATTTAACAAGTACATAGAGAATACTAAGTCTGTTTTAATTATCACGATTATTAAATTCTTACATGATTATCACAAAAAAAAAAAAGGAAACACTTCATGCTCTTACAATAGAAAAAGACAAGTATATGTGAGCAACTTTTTTACTCCTTCCAATTCCTTTTCCAATCTGCCATCTGTTTATCCTACATCGTTTGTATTAGGTCGTTGTGAATGCGTAAGCAGCACTCATACCAATCAATGGAGAGTCGTTTTTGTGAGTCGACTTAGGTTCGTCGGATTGGACTATTTTCACGACTACTTCCCATGCATAGTCCCATGCATATAAAACTTTGAAAAACTTTTTATTAAAGAAGGAAAAAAATAAATGATGATTTTTTATGATTCTCAAGAAGAATTATTGAACAATAGTATGTTGTGCGTAATCAATGGAACGTCCAAAAATTGAATGGGGTGGGACCATTTTTTCAATCCACTTCCATGTGAACTTTTTAAGGTAAAAGAAATGCAATCTTTAGTATTATATGCTGCACGGTAACTCAAAATGATGATTCGATATTTTATGTCATCTTCAACTACTCAGACTTAATTTCATAGCAGCAATGGATAGAAGAAGCAGAGTATAAGTCTGAATATCACAATAAAGCCTAATTTACGGTACTTTGTTACTAGAACAGACGCAGAATATTAAGTTATTCCACAAGAGCTTAGTTTTACTAAATTTAAATCGCTTCGATTCGCCTTTGAAGTACGCTCTTCTATCAGGGCTCTCATGAAAAGTGAGCCTTTACTTGTGGACGTCATACCTTGTAAGAAAGTCATCATTTTGATACTCTGGGACGAAAGTTAGTTGAAGGTTAGTTCAATTTATTATTTAATATTTCGACTACTTAGGTTCTTTCTTTAGAACGCTTCGCCATGTAATAGTTTTCGTTACTTTCGCCGTAAAACTGTTTGTTTCATAGTCAAGTGTTTATCACTTCTTAAATGGGCATCACAATGAACGAGCAGTTAACGAATTTTTGACTATGTACTCCACTTTTTACTATCTGTGTTCAGTGTTCTGTGTTGAAAGACTAAATCTATTATTAAATCCTAATAGAAAGTATTTTTCGTTAGCATTATTTTTGATAAATTCCCGAGTTCTGATCTATACTGTCACGCCTTGTCACGTCTCCTTACTTACCACAGATTAGAGTTACACTTACCTTTGCTCTTAAGAACACGTATCCTATGCTGTCAATTACACCTTTCTGCGCATGTTCCAAAGTTTAAGTTGGCTCAGTTATGTCTCACGATTGCTGAAATTGAGCTGGAGAACTAAAATTTAAACCTTTCATGCTTAGCCTTTACCTTCTTTCTTTTTTTATCCTTAAATACAGTTTGAAAATTGCCGTAGACCGTCCACAATTCGTTTGGAAAGGTTTGCGCTCTCAGTTTTCATTGCAGTGTGGGCCTGTTCTTTCGCTTATTTGCGATACGAACCTGCGTGTAAGAATTTCCAATCACTTTGCCAAATTTGAAGCAGATATCCTCATTTGTGCGGGCAGAAGAATGCTTACTATAGATCTGATGGAAATGGACAGACGGATTGACGAATAGACGAGTAGTTGTTTTGCCTATATACTACAGAGCTGTCCATAGAACGCACACATAGAAACTTTAGTAGTTTTGTGTGCCGTGATTTGTGAAAAATGACCAAAAATCTTTCTTTTCTTTTCTTTTCTTTTCGCTTATGAAACTAGAGTTGTTCCCAGTTTTCGTGACATTGTAGCCGTGCCCGTAGACCGACTTTGCCCGTTTTGTCTACGAACAATCTGCATACCAGAATTTCCAATGTTTCAAACAAATTTCGTGCCGATAGCTTTATTTTCGCCCCCCCAAAAATATATTTACCAAAGAAATTGCGTGGATAGACGGACAGACAAACGTATATACGTGCATGCTTAAAGCCTTTCATAGTTTGATTCTGCTCAAAGGTATATGTACTTGATAGAGTTTTTGAAGCTCCCCTCGGGGCATTGCGAACATGTTGACAAAAAGACTAGTTTTTCTGTAAAAAGTGTTGTAAATGCTTTTATGGTTCGGCCCGATTAAGAAAAAATTCCAAAATTCTTCATAATAAAATGCAAAGCCGAAGTTATGTTTAGTTACAATTCTTACTCTTTTAGGTTGATAACCACAAAGCCGTTATGACAAGAAAATTGTTACGTATAGCGTTAATACAACATCTTTCCTTGCACAATTTTAGCTTATATGACTTATATGACTTTAGGTAAGCAAAGTGAAGCGAACTATCGATTGTAATGTTGTGGTATACAGCTCATATATCATATATATCTAAAATTCCAAGATTACACGCCTTCAAAGAAATACATAGCAGAGAACATATGCATAGAACGCTATAAAAACATATCTACGGATTTCATTTGGCATGAATTGAGATGAGGAGTACTATTTGCACGGCATGTGACTTCAACAAAGGAATGTGTAGATTTCGTGTGAAGACCGACCTTAACTGTAATACGTATTAAAGAAATCTTGATTTTAACTTACCACCAACAACAACCTTCTTCGTTCAGCCATTGACTTGCTCGGGGAAGTCCCGAGGAACACCCCATGACGGGAAAATCAACATTGATTGTGTTATTGATGAAATAGATAATAGTTTAGGCGGACAAGTGACCGCAAATAGAATCCTTAGAGCAATGCAGTGGCAGCCGTTGAGATGAAAAGCTGTGTAGATAAAGAGACTATGAACCAGTACTCAAAAGAAAGAAAACAAATCGCATTGTTATTATACGCTGTTTTATTTCTCTTTGAATGGAAAAAGCCCCCACTTAATACCCCTAAGGATATATACGGATTGTGTATATCTTTGCGGTAATTGTGGCGAACCGCTTACCTTGCTTTAAATGATTTTAAATGAACCGATATAAAGACACTATTAAGTAGAAATTACACCACCTCAACGTGAACAATTAACCTGAGGGACTTACAGTTTCGCGGCTATGTTCTGAAAAAAAGAAATAGAATTTTTGTTTTTTTTTTTTTGTTTTTTTGGTAATTTTTAGCACGCATGTAGGGGCGGCAAGTTGAGATCAAACTTATGGAACAGGGTTTTGGCATTGTCATGGTGTTTTCAGGCACGAATGAGGGAGCGACAAAAGGACAGACTTGTCGGTTCTCGGTCGATTGCTCATTTCGCTTTTTCACTGCTCAAGAATGTATTCATTCTACGTTATCTCCGGAGCATAGTTTCACGCGGAGAGTATATTTTATGCAAACCTTTTACAATTTTTACCCTTTGTATAAAAAACAATGTAATCCGCTAATAGCCGAAGATAAAGTTAAACGCAATAATCCGTAACAGGTATTGATCTAATAATTGACACAAACACTTCCGTTGGAATATTAAAAATTCACAAAACTGGTTCCCGCATTTCAAATACTGCGCAATTTTATTTGATTAACAATGTAGCAGACCACAAATTTTTCTAAAGCGTACATGCATTTCTTATTTGTGTCATTTTTTTATTTTTCTTTTTTTTTCCATTAGAATAATTTTTGTTGTACCATTTGCATGCCATAGCGTATATATGTAAAATGAATATTGTATGTGGCAATTAGTGATTTAGCAAAATTGTTGTTCTTTTTGTTGTTTGTTGTTTGTTGTTTGTTGACGTTGTTACTATTATTGCTGACGTTGAAACAACGCGTCTCTCTAGTGTTAAGTAATTAGTACGTATTTAAAAGCAGAAAGTTTTCAATGCTCTAAAGTTTTATTTAATGTTTTCGTAACAAAGTCCGTTTGTTTTAATTGCGAAAACGGAAAACAGAAAAAATAGGAAAATGAAAAATATCGTAACTTTGCAAAAAAATGAAAGGATAATTTAATTAAGTTAAATAAGATAAATAAGCATGGAAAAGCATCGTGCATACGGATTAAATAAAATTGTACGCTTTAGTTACTGAATCAAATAGACTTTAGTTATTTCGTTTACATCACGATGTTACGAAATGTTATGTTGACTTATCCGATAAACTCTGATCAACGTTTCCTCATAAAAAAGTGGTGGGAGAGAGGGAAGTGGGGGAATTGATATAATAAATATAAGGAGTGAAAGCGACAGAGAGTAGAGAGAGTAGAGCAATAAAAATGGAGCTTGTGTGCAGGTAAATTTTATCATTCTTTAAGTATTGAATATTAAACAACTGGGGGAAAAGACAATTCGCAAAAAAGTTTCATGTGTTAAGGAAACTTAATGTTGGTCTGTTGCATTGATCAGACATACGAGTAAAGTTGCCGTTTTTTTAATATTTGCTTTCATAGCTAACGTCATAAATTTGCGTTTGTCTGAATACCAGGCAGATGCCGCATCATCAAAGCACATATTCAGTTACAAGTTGAATGTTTGTACACTACTGTTGCCTTATAAGCTCACGCCGGCTAAGAAGTTAAGTAGGCTCTTGTATTAAAGGACGCAAGAAGCTGTCTAACTGTCTTTAAACTACTTGTTTGACGTAAAAACCTATTTCTCTTTACATATATATGAAAATACAACGAAACCCCTTTTTCGATGAGATGTGAGTTGCTAAGAAGTAGAAGAAAAAAAATGAACACATTAACAGGTACGACCGACTAAACACTTAATGTAACGCAATACTTTCTATATAGACCATAAAATATCAAAGATTGTGTCTAGTTGCCATATAAAGCTGACTTTTTATTCGAATTTTTATAAGGGGGAAAACCCTGAAAATACTAAATTTACACTGTAAGTCATTATCTTGGACCAGCGTTTGTCGTCAAACATGAAAAATTATCCTATGTTTGCAGATAAAGTTTTACTTTTTGTAAAATCGTTTACATGGCAGGAGGTTCAAAATTTGGTCCCGTTCGAATTTTCCACATTCGTTTAATATGCAGAAGAACACTTCCATTAGTTCTTCCATGACTTTTTATCGACAAAAGAGTGTTTCAGAATTGACTTTGTAGCTTTAGGTAGAAAGATGCCGGTTACCGAAGCACCAATCGTTTGGTTAAAACATGTTTATCAGGTTAGATAAAAACAATTTTGAAACTTAAGACCTATTAGTCGAACATCGGACTACACAGACACACCTCGTACCGACAGATAGATATATTGGCTGGACAGTCGCACATACAGATCTAAAGTGGTACTTATTGGTGTTGCACAAACTTTATTGTACCGTTTCTACAAGGGGCATAGGATATCGAGAGTCCAATTTCAGAAGATCCTTCGCGTGTTCTCTTGTATAACACAATTATACTAAATCCAGCTCCTAGCGGATTTTACAAATGGTTCTAAAGTAGAAAGCGCCACATATATCGGAACTCTCTAAGCCATGTCCACCTGTCCGTTAAACCTTCAAATTATAGCTTATGTATAATTTTGTTTTTATAACAAGAAAAAAAAAAAAAAAAATTAAAAAAGTTCCAGAGAAAAAGGTTCGAAGTATACAAGAGAATAGAATTTGTATTTATCTATGAGCGAAGATGTAATATTTAACTTTTGCAACCGGATTCAAAATTGCGCGACGATGTTGATATGAATTTTTAAACGTTCGGGAGGAAACAAACCCTTCTTCATTTGAAAGCGGTTGGCATAAGAAGATGCTCTTAAACTCAACTTGTCAAACGGGAGGCACTGGTCGCCTTACGCTCTACACTACTACAACACTATCAAGCGCAGCCAATGCTTTACACTTGTCTTGGTGTTAGAAATGTATTCTAGATCTAGTACTTGATACCTAAACCTACGAATATATATATATATCCTATAACTAGTTGCAATACATCCGATGAACCTCGAAAGATTGAGAAGATCAAAATAATATTTGTATAAGAACTTGTAATTTTTGTTAGCCGCTAAAGTAAAATTTCGCATGCGAAGATCCAAATGTCGAGTACATTTAGATATGATCGAGATTCAAGGCGGCTTAAGGCTTCCTTGCTATCATAATTTACTTCGGCGCTCACGTTCATGACGTCTTGCTCAAAGGTTCGGTTTCACGTGTATGTGTAAAAGTTGCTCATGTATTATACACGTTTATTTAATCATTTGCTTTTGCATACTCTCCTCATTACATTCCATATGTTGTGTAATATGATTATTACCTTAGAGGCAGACGTCATTTCAAGTTGGCGGAAGATGCATGGGATACTTTCTTTTTTGCTGTTTTTCTTTTTCATTTTACCCTAGAGGAAAAGTGAAGATTTTTGCCGAGTTAGCTATAAGGTCTTACAATTACTTGTAGAAAATTGAGAAATTGTATAATAAATTTCACATACGAAAAGGATTAATTACTTCCTCTATGTAGAAAAGAAATTCACGGTATATTGAATTCATCGCTGCTTTCTTCCATATGTATGTATGTATATTCTATACATAAAATATTCAATTTTTTGATTTATTTATTTTTTTAAAACCTTCTTAATAAAAAATTTATTAAATTTAAAAGGGTAATGCAAATAAAACACACCCATTCGTATTTGGATTACGAGGGCCAACGGCAATTTATGAAAAACTATGCCAATTAAAGCTAATACCGGTTATTTGTGTTCAAGGTACAAATAAACAAATCCTGCCTTTAAGTAAGAACTTTATAAATACATAAAAAATGAGAAACAAAAATCAGGGACTCGGTTTATATTACACATGGAAAAAAGGGGATTATTTCAATATATATATATATATATATATATGTATAAAGGTTCACAAGCGTACATAAACGTGCAGATAGATGCTTTATTAATTCAATAGAGAACTATGCTTTAGTGCGTTATATGATAAGCAACTGGATTTTTACTTCAATGTATAAACAACATCAGTAGAAAATGGAAATATAAAGAGCGAAAATCTATACAATTCACACACACTGAGCACACTTTTCCTTTAACTGAAACGAGCACACATTCAGAGTCAACTGTACAAAAAAACGAAGCGTCTCAACGAATTGTGAGCATAAAAAGTACGTATAATATTTATGTAGACTAACAGGGGTAAAGAAAAAAAAAGAAGCAATTTTTATAGATATTGTACGCTATGAAAAATCCTTTCATTTTGACATTAATCTGAAATAGCCGCTGAGAAGCAGATTTAAACAACAAAAGATGAAAAACGAGCATTGACAGGCACATTAACACAAAAGCCCACAACTAAGACTAGCAAGAGAAACATCGTTAGTGCTAGTAACAATGAACGCAGTGCATATATGTATATATATATATATATATATATATAGCTGTATACGACAGAGCCACGTTTACAGTATCATTATTGCTCAGTTGTGTATGCGACCGTTGCGACGGAATGCTACGAAAAAATTATTATCACACGCCCAGTCATCTAACTTATGACGTAATGACAAATTATAACAAATTCTTTTTGTTACTTAACCATTTAAGTAAGACTTTCATTAGTTGCCTGTAAATGTCATGTATTTGTTATGTGATGTACGTGTAGAAATATAAGAATGCCCACATACACATCTATATATGTAGATTTGTTCATAATTTCAAATTAATGCGATGTGTTCTACACGTATTTTGATAACAAATAGCGGAAAAGTCGTACTAACTATGTCGGCAAGTAAACAAGCAAATATACATAGATATGTGTACATATATTGTCATGCACGCATATGTGCGTCCATTGAAACACACATTGATATGTATGATATGTACATATATTATGGCGGCATACATTATAACTGTGACCAATGACAGAGAAATGTTGTCATAACTAAAACTCGTAAAATCCTTAATTTATATTATTTAATATATTTTGATATTATTGTTATTATTATTATTATTATTATTATTATTATTAATATTATTATTATGATATACAAGCACGTGGATCATAGCAAACATATGTGTTTATTAAACATATAAATATTTATATTTCTGTTAATACATGCATATTAAATTTATTAAAAATACGTGATATGTTGTTAATATTATAATACCATACAACTGATGGAGTATTATGTTAAAAAAAAACAAACTCCGTTTACTCGACTACCTGTACAAATAAAATTGCATTTTAATATTGTATAACAAAAAAATTTAAAAAAATAAATAAATAAATAAACAAAATAAATACAAATAAAGTGAAAAGCTGAAAAACCGAAATATGCATAGATCAAAAACGTCGACGAACTAAACTGAACTCCATCTCTATTGGATCTTTAACAACCTCAACTGTCCTTATAAAATTTCAACAAATCAACTTTGAAACTTGCATTGCATTAGAATAGATAGGTACACGTGGTCTGTTCGCAAAGATTGCGCAATTGGCAATTAGACTCAGCAACTAAACACGCTGCGTGACGGTCCTAATATGCGATCGGTTGACAGGCAAGACTCATTAAGTACAACGGAATTTACAAGCACTTAACGACTTTTAATTCTCAACCAACGACATATATTTTGTGGAAAGCTCTTCATTTGTAGGCCTATCCTTATCATTTTGACTTAAGGTCTGCACTTGGATGCCTATCGCGCCACCTAAGTTTAGTCTATTTGGTGCCGCTTTTACCAGATGGGGGCAGCCAACGTATCTACTTTATGAGTTGCTTATGCAATGAAATTTTTTAATATTTAAAATTTATTACATGACAAAAAAGCCGAGCAGTCACAGTTTTCTTTGTATATTTCTATTCCCTCTGTTGTAACAATTGTCCCTTTAATTAATCTGAAGATTTTGCACTACTATGTTATTGCGAAAAGATCTTAAAATGTACCTGAAAAAAGGTTCACAATTTTGAGATCACTGTTGGTTGTTGGTGTGCCGAGCTGACGGGAAATAAAATGAACGATCAGCCAAAGGGTTTGATATATGTAGTATTGATGTGGAAGGGTTCCCACTCGACCCAGTAAACTTTAGCCGTTCGATTAAAATATTCGGTACATGTGATTGAACGATTTTGTAGAGGGAGTCTAAATTATTATATTTTATATCATATTATAGACAAAACCGAGAAAGTGCGGTTGAACATCAGTTTAAGTCTATCTAAATTGTAAGACGGACAGCCAGAAATCATTTCAATGCGTATTATGAATATGAATATGTTTCTGTTGATTTTTTTAATTAAATTTGAACGCACATATTATAAACAAAAAACAAAAAATCGCATGAGATATTTTTTTCAGTTCATTGCCTGCCAGTAAACATTACTATCTCTTAGGCGGAATACGAATTCTACACGAAAGAAACAGCTAACCTTTCGAGCTTATCCGGGAGCTTCATTTTTTAGTAATCGCCATAAAAATAGAAGCCCTACTGGCACATGCAATAATAAAACCAGTGCAATAGTTGTAGGCGGTATTAGTCGAAAGGAGGAAAATTTGCTGATAAGAACGAAGCACATCCCCGGCTAGTGCTGGTAATAGTTCCGAAGAGACGTTTCCTATAAGGGGTGCGAAAATTCATGCTGCCATGAATTGTCATATTTTGTACGCTCGTTTTTCGTCCTGATTACATCAGTTGCCGTCGTAGTGACTGTGTTGTGTAGTTGCGATAGTTTCATTTAATTGGAATAAACCATATCACTATACCCAGCTAACGGTGAATAGGGGCCGCCATGGATATTTTGCTTCATATTTATGTGAACTGTTCGTCTGCTTTATATGGGCTGTGTATGTCGTAACGCATCCTTAGTTCATCACCCGTAACCATATAGCAAGATGATCCTTCGAATTAAGCAATAATAGCGACATTTTTTTACATAACTGCGTGCTATACACTATGCAGTTCAGACAGCAAAATCAGAATTTTATTTATTACCTTAGCGTACTAGTTATGAAAGCAGCGAGAACTTACTCAATGTTCCAACGGAAAATGTAAGTCTCCTTCGGTGATGGGTATAGAAAACAAATAGTTCGCGTTTCAAATAAGATTCTTCTATTCATACGATGTGAAGAAAGATTCCTTTTTTCTTTTCCTTTTTTGAATTATTAATGATCATCTATACTTTTCGAGATTTGTTCAAAAGAATGCGCTTTTCGTATATGGCGCAATTTGGATCATAAAATTACATGTCAACGTGAGTGTTTAAGACGAGAAACCGATAGGTGTATATATCCCCTTTATCCCGAAGCAAATGTTATGACAGTTAATGATGATGTGATGATAACCATTATCAACGCTTCAAAACATATAATAATCGCACAGCAGTTTCCCACAGTTTCTCGTGAAGTTTATGAAATTTTTTTTCCTGATGATACACAAAAATACTTATTAAAATGGATAGTCGTGAGGAAAACCGGTTTGATGGGGAAAAAGAAGGGGAAACCAATAAATATAAAAGTATTATTTTTTTAAGTTGTTGCTTGTTTTTAGATTCTATTAAGTTCGACGATGCCGTAGTTGTGGTAATATTTAAAGTGCATATGAAGGTTTAAAGTTATGGTAGCAGAATCCACAATAACAACAATAAAACAATGCAACTGCAACGTTATCATCATCAACACCATCATGACCATCACGAAAAACATTACCCGTAGCATTAACAACACACGAAAGTGGCAGGTAACTGTGGCGAGGCAATACTTAGCAGCAAGAGCAAGCAAGCATAACACAATACGCCCAGAGCGACTTCGCTATGGTTACTGTGTCAATCTAAAATGTGGCAAGAAGAAATATTGCTGGGCAACAGCAGCAATACACAAAACGAGAATACAACGCAAGGATGGTAAGGAACTAAAAAACAGGACTCTTTAATCTAGAACCAAACGCAACTTAAGATTACAGATTCCATAATAACCTGGTGTTTCGCTGAGGTGATAAAATATTGTCAAATTTGTTATTGTTATTGAAACGATCCTAAACGCGTCAATACTCTTTAAAAGTTTTCGTTGCGTATATGTGAACTTCTGTCGATTATACACCTCTGTATTATCGTTTTGAACATAAGCTCGACATGCTTAAAAGTGAGATTTCGTCCGCTTTTCTCAACACGGACGTTTTTGTCTACAATATTTTTGCCGCCGAAAAATGTAAAAACTTTTTGATTAACCCAATAGCTGATAATAAGACGAGAAATGAAGGTTTTCACAAGCAAATGTACACTATTGCCTTTATTATGCCGAATCATAGTCATTTGAAATTTTTCTGTAAAAAGTCACCCCATTTAGCTCCTATGTGTGCCTTATGTCTAGGCAAATGAGGGGTTGTGCTAACCTTACCTGCTCCAGGACCAATCTTCATTGGTCATCCCAAAAACGAAACAATCAAAAGTCATACCAAAGAAATCATGTTCTCGCAAGTACTGCATAATGATTTTACCATTATAAGATATAGGAATGCAAGGTCTACACAGAACCACGCGATATGGTGAAGATTGAGATTCATATCATTAACTCATGAACAGTTAAACTTTGTCAGATGATCTTGGTGTAAACGAGAGAAGCGGATAGCACTGATGAAGTTTCAGCGAATAGAGTAGATATGTCCCGCCATGGACATAGCGGGTAAAAAAGGAGTATTCAAAATGCATGTAGTTGTGGTAAACTTTTAATAATTTTGGAACATACACGAACAGTTGTACGCAAGAGAAAAGCTTCTCTTAGCAATATTCAGGGAACAATTTCGTTGATTTACGTACATATCTCTTAGGAACCTTTATGTTATCATTTTAATTTACTAAGCACTTGGTGTCTAATGGTGTTTGCCACACCTTATACCAATTTTGTAGGTAGGTATACAACACTCGGAAATACCCGAGGCAAACTCAATAGGTTAATTAGTCTATTCACTGGAATTGGATGATAGCCGAAGAATAAAAATAATGGCGGTTTGCATGAATAGTATTATCCATTGACAGCTCTTACAAAGGCAAAATCTTAAGCAGATGTAGATGAATAATTTTATCAACTACTGCTAGACTGATAATGAATTAATTTTAAAAATTCTATTAAAACCAAAGTGTAAATATAAGCGTTTATGCCACTGCTCTTCGCTTCAAGATTAATTCAATGCGACTGGCTTGTAAAATTGTAGGCGACGGCGGCGAACTTTGCCTTAAAACAAAGAAAATTGAAATTTTTTCATTGGGTTTGAAAAAGACGAGCGTAGGTAAACCGAGGGGGACGCAGACGTGCCTTTTAGATATTCTTGAGATATTTGCATACGGCCACGTTTAACCGTTTACGTCCTTCTTGAGAAAAGGAAAAAAGTGAAAATTGCAACTTTCCTCCTAGGCGCGCGCGGAAAGAAAAATTAGAAAAATCTAAACTTATCTCCTTTAGACTACTCAAAAATCAAGCCTGAATTATTTTGGTATTTGGTACACTGCTATTCAAATCTAACGACGAACAAGCTAAAAAAGATACTAATTACGGCATAAATGCAATCTGCCTCTTTGTGAATGCCTTATGCGCCACTACTCTTCATAAAAAGGAAAAAGAAGAGGAAATACAACATACAACAAATCTGGAACAACAAATCCTTAGAATTGTAGCAAAATAAATGTACACCAATGTAAAGAAATTTTATGACCAGATAAAATTACATGCAACAAATCTCATTTTTATATGAAAGACTAATCTGAGTTGGGATATAGAGGCAGAAAAAAAAGTGATAATGATAATAAATAAATAAATAAAAATAAAAAATTAAGGGAGAGAAGGCGAAGGACAAAAAAGAAAAGAAAGCGAAGCTCTGAAGGGAAAATAAAAATCGAATAAAACTAAAAATGAACAAGTCAACAAATAGAAAAGAAAACCATCTAGGCTAGTATAGGGAGATCAAGGCGAACGCGATATGCTCTTTAAACACAAGTCTCACGTACTTACTTCACAGCAATTATCTTAAACGAATTTTATTTGATATTTTAGATTGAAATGGTGGTCCATGCTAATTACGAGTCAAATTCAGCTGATCTTTAATTCTAAACAATACAGGCTTCTAATACAGGCAAGCTTCAAATAATCAAAACTTATGCTACAGTCTCTCAATACAAAAGGATTTTGCAAGAGGTCATGTGCTCACGCTACAAAACAAATTGGCTTACGATAGCATGACACGTGCCCCTTAACCAGATCTGAGAAAAAGAGTAGCAATCATCGCCAGCCTTGTTGATTGAGACTTACCTTAGATACATCGGTAGTGACATAATGACGTCAAGTTATCTTGGAAGTTGATGTAATCTCTCTCTCACAATAACGTCAAGCTTGGCATAACTCAAGAATACCGAGCTTTTTGTGCTCACTACCTAACCTAATCTAATAAAAATGAGGAATGAACTGAATTTTAAACCTAAAGCAATAACCTGGGCAATGGTTTTAAAAAAGTAATTATTCCTTGAGCTATCAAATGTACGGATGCCAGTAATTTCTCTTACACGGGATTAAGTTGGTAGTGCAAATACGTGAACGACGAGAACATTTTTTATCTATCCACTTAGGTTAATTCCGGACCAAACGAGTTTGCTTATTTAAAAACAAAGTGTTCTTTTATACACAAAACTTTATCATCCGAAAAATATGAATCTCTGTTTTTCATATTGAAACTGTCTCCAAAATTCTCGAACTATTCCTTAATTTGGAAGATTCTTTTCGAAAATCTTTTTCATATAGAAAATCGGTTTGTATGAATTACATTCTTTAATTGCACAGTTCGTCCAGTTAACTGAAGTATCTTTTAGGGAAAATTCGCTCATGCGTTCACCCTGTTCACGACCTCCTCTTATGCGGTTTTTCTCATATGCATTTGTCTATGCCCAGTTTGAATTTGTCAATCAGGAAGGCTTCAAAAATGAAGGAAGGCTACGGAAGCGATATATAAAATCGAAGTTTGGCAATAACGAGTGAGATATTCGACACTTACTTATTACGAGTTTTTATTTATATCGATCTAATCGGATCGATCTAATCACGTCCGCTTGTCTGCCTATCTCTCAAAATGTTGTGCAAAAAAGTAAACTTTATAAGCTTGATTGGCTCTTGTCAGGTGAGTTTCAAAAGTTCCAAGATCAAGAAGGGATTTCATGGACTTGTTTGCAATTAGCAACACACTTATTACTTGACTCATTTTTGACTTATTTCGACTGAGTAAGCCGCATGGACTACCAATTCCCAAATGAGTGTTTCCAACGTAATAGCGCATCGGCGTTGCTGTGTTCTGTGGTTTCTTTTTTGATACTTCATTCGTTTTTTAAACAGCGAAAAATTCCAATCGTGCCATTATTGTTGGCAGCGTTTGGTATTAACCGTTTCACTACACTTGGACAGCTAATAACAAGACCACACGTTTTCCGTCTCACCAAACGCAGAAAGCTTTCACGCTTTCCTGTCAAAGCAATTCAGTTTCGCAGTGGATGCGGATGGTATCTGTGAATTTCCACGGCTGGGATTCAGAAAGAAGATTCATTTTACTTCTCTGGCGAAGATTCGCTGTAAAAATAGCCATCTTTTGTATCTTTCGAGCCAACAAAAATGCTTTCGGCGAATGCTCTTTATGCGGCACAAAACTCGACATATTTGTTGTTAGGAAAAGCATTTTTAAGTTTCTATATATGCTATTATTGCGAATACATATTATTGCCAGATATCGAAGCCATAAAGAAGACAACATCAGATATCCTATACCAATGGTACTGTGCTGCTTTCACGCATTAGAGCGCCGTCTCATATTATATATAACTTTTTTAATATTTTATATACATTTCTTACGCACTGTGCTTGTCCGGATAGAGAGTTATGTGAAAAGTGAAAAATGTGTGTATATCGCTGAGTATTAAATCGAACCGCCTTAAGCGGATTATATTATTGTATATAATTTATTTAGTTGATCTTATCACTCACTATCTCCCAATTGTAGTGTTCAGGAATATATAAATATATTTTGCTAACACACGACATGTATATAAACATTATACTAGAATCAAATAGTTATATGAAAACTCTTGTTTTAATTGCTGAAGTGCTGGGGTAACGTGCAAAAATTAAAGACCATCGCAGTAGGGAGTTTCTTCTCAAAAACACTCAACCTTTGTGTGCCCTTCATTATCTCTCGCTGCAGGTTGCAGATATTAAAGAATATGCTACCGGCTGGCGATCTGCTTGACTTTATTAAATAAATACTTCATGACTTTATCAAATTGCTTTCGAGTAACTAGCTTTTTCATATATATAAAGATAAGCATAAATTGAATAAATAAGTGTGCGTTAGTACATGTAGTCAGTAGTACGATATTTATTAATGGATAGAAGTATAAGTTACCGAAGAAATGAAAAATTCGATATACCTACTCATTCTCGTCATTTGTCGCATCAGTGAAGATAGGAGAAGGATTGGAAGTTTTTTTTAATTTTTTTATCTATTTTTTTTTATTGTAGTTCGTTTTATTGTATATATAAAAGGATTTTATTTAAAAATTGTTTTATTTTTCACTTCTGTTCAAGTAATAAAAGGACAAAAACTTGTTGCTTATTGTTGAAAAGTTGGAAAGAAAAAACACTAAGCGGTATTTAGCGGCATTAAAATATACGTTTGTTTATATTTTTGTGTTTCTGGCTGCTTTTTTTACTTTCAAAAATTTATTTTAAACTATTATGTGTTTTTTTTTCGTACTTTAAATGATTTCTTTATGTTTTATTATTTTTGTTATTACATTTATATATGTCATCAAAATAAAATCTATAAACTGATATTATATAAAAAAATACGAGAATACACAGCGCAACACGTTGTTG